>LHUT01000753.1:5544-26067 GCA_001412135.1 Silene latifolia subsp. alba
ACCCGTCACAAGTTTGTGACGGAGAATTTGTGCATAATTAAATGAAGATGAAGAAGGAGAATAAGGCAGCATGAGAAATGTGAAAAAGAGTTGAATAGTTAAAAGCACGTGAGTGAAATGAATAGACAAACGGCTGGCTTAAAATGAGGTGCTGCGGAGTTGGTTGATTTGATCATCTCCCGCCACAATAACTGCCAAAAACTGTAGGCCTCTCCCTCACCCCAAAAACCAAAATTGGCACTCTCTCTAGTACTTGAGTTTACACAAAACATTCCAACTTTTCCATTCAACTGCAACCAATCATGGTTTCAACTCTGTTAATCAATTCATCATCTTTCTTATCATTATCGTCGTCCTCGTCCTCGTCATCATCATCGTCTGTTCCATGGAAACCTTTCCGACTAACTCGGCCTCGGATCGTATCCATGACTTCAGCAANCATTATCATCCGAGCTCCGTCTTCAATTCGCCATTATCACTAAGCTTTCATCCGCCATTATCACTAAGCTTTTCGACCTCCATTATCATCCGCAATTTAGGTAATATCGGTCACCTAATTTTTTATTCAATTCGCGGATCGTATCCATGACTTCAGCAACACCTGGCTCAATACCTAATCTCCCTTCTTCGAATTCCACTTCTTCTACTAAAACCTCTACTACAAACTCCCATACTTCCCCAAACCCAGATCTCGGGTCTCCAAATGGCACCCCAATGGCCCGTTTTGTTCAATCTGCCGAGTCCACCATCGAAAGGGTTTCTCTTTCTTTCTTTCTTTCTTTTCATTCCTTACTCACCACTCAATCTTTTTTGTTTTCTTGAGTTACTGATCTGATTTGATTACTGCTAAATTCCCGTCTCAGGTCCTAAAACCAATTGGCGATAGGAAAAAGTAATTGTTATAGTTGTTCTAAGTCTTTACATCATCACTACACATGAACTGATGAACTTATATTGATCGTTTAAGTATAGTTTTTTCATCTCTTTTAAGATTTTGATTTGCAAGATCCAGAAGCTCACTAATCCTTGGTTTAAAGATTACAATGAAAACAAGAATACAAAGTAGCTCACCAAGTTGGTTGCATTTCTTTTTATGCTCAAGATGTAATCATTCAATGAAACTGTCTACGCAACTTTGCATTATGATTCATCCGCAAACAGCCGCTTAATGTTGTTGACATAGGGTAAGACTGTGTACATTATACCCATATACCTCTCCTTTAACTGGAGCTGTTGTGGCATTAAGGTAAGATTTGTCTGATAATGGCTGCTGTTATATATCTCGACTAACTGTATAGGACATGGCATCTGTAGCCGTTGGAGTAGTTGGGCAAATGATGATCAGATGAGATTTGAGCTTCATTCTTGTGGTAGATTACTAGATTAGTTAGTTATCACTTGAGGAAGGACCCCAACATTATTAGTAACACAGAAAATGTATTTGGTCATTAGATTTCATGCTGTAAGACATATGAAGATGAACCCCTTGCGTAACTTCCTTAGAAACTCAAATTGAAATGGTATAGTAGTTTTCAAGCTGAAAGGCTGATTTTCAGCTGTTATAAACTTTCCATGTATTCTGGATTTTTTAATGTTTTTCAGTACTCATTTTCCCTGTTATGTTCTGTACAGGTTATTTTTGACTTCCGTTTCTTGGCGCTTCTGGCTGTTGGAGGGTCTCTGCTTGGCTCAGTTCTTTGTTTCTTAAACGTAATTTTGTTCCCTCTCGCTCCTCCAAGATCATCTTATATTTTCACCTTCAAAGAAAAAACAACAACTATCCAATAGTTCTATATTAGAAGACTGCTATAGTTTACACTTGACGGCCTGACCTCCTAACTTGAGACAAAGTGTCTAACAATTGATAATACATTTTAACTTTGCAGGGATGTGTTTACATTATTGATGCATACAAAGTTTATTGGACTGGTTGTCTCAAAGGGAAACACACTGGACAGATGGTTTTGAGATTGGTCGAAGCTATTGGTGAGATTATAATATGTTATCCCTTGCTTATTTGATCGAGAACACTGCTGTAGCTTTTCATGGTTGATAGCTTAGGTTTTAGTCTTTCCACTGATTTTATCGCATCACTTCCATTCGAGGAAGATGTGGGGCTAAAAACATTTTGTCTGTAAATTTTACCCCAATTAATGGTTGAGTTTCCTGTTAATGTGCAGATGTTTATCTAGCCGGAACAGTTATGTTGATCTTTGCTATGGGATTATACGGACTGTTCATCAGTAATGTTCCTCCCAATGTACATCCTGGTGTAGATCGGGCCCTGAAAGGTTCATCCTTGTTTGGAATGTTCACTTTGAAGGTAATTCTAAGTCGAAGAAGGCCAAAGCTTTGCAGTTTCTGTTCACAAAATTTTATCTCGGCCTTGAATGCCATTCCCTTTTTCACATTACGCTGATGAAAAAAAAATAACACACAGGCATTTAAGAGTAATACAAATAGTAGATTACAGTGTTATATATGGAAAACAAGAAATGTTGCCGTCCTAAAAAGGATCATGTAAGTCTCCAATTATCAAAAAGCTTACCCGAGATGACTTGGTAAAATGATTTTTGTAGGAGAGGCCAAGATGGATGAAGATAAGCTCACTAGATGAACTGAAGACGAAGGTAGGACATGTGATAGTGATGATTCTACTAGTAAAGATGTTTGAGAGGAGCAAAATGGTGACAATATCCACAGGAATGGATCTATTGAGCTATTCTGTCTGTATTTTCCTATCGTCTGCTTCCTTGTATATCCTTCATAACCTACACAAGTCAGATTCAGAAGAGTGAAGAACTTGATTAATAGTGGAGTCGATATATGGCTACAAAATCTGCAGTATCCAGTTCCAAGATTCTTGTTCATTTTAAAGTGTTGCATATTGAAAACTGTGTACATGATGAAGATTCTATTACTGCCCTTTCAGTCTTGAATTGGTGTTTTCCCTCTCAGTATCGGCTGTCTACTTAATTATTATGGGGACTTCTTACGCAGTCAAACAATCGCGCTGAGCTCAGTGATCTTGTGGAACTTCATTTCTTTTTCTTTTTACTGTGGTCTGTGGTAAGGAGTTTTAGGGTCACTGCAGTTACTGTAAATCTACAAGACTGCAACTGAATCATAGTGAATGTTATTTGCATTGACCTGCATCTAACTTACCAAAGCAGGATGCCTCCTTTGTCCTTGCAACTCCAATGAAAACGCCTTACTGCTCTCATCTATGACAGGGTTAGGAGGCAAATGCTTACCATCTTAAGTCTAGACTTAGGAAGATACCCTTTTTCCGAAAGTCGGAAAAGACATTATCCCCTTCCTTCCAAACATCTACAATTCTGCATGGTCAATATCAATTTTGATCATTTATCAAAACACCTACAATTCTACATTTACTTTGTACAAAGTACTATATTTTCGAGAGAATAAGTTTATAACACGAACGACAATATAGATGGAAGAGAGGAAGTATTCGTATGTAGACCAAACAATCAATCGGGTCTACTTCAGTCGGTTTATGTCCGGTGCATCCCATAGTCCGGTCAGATTCAGTCCGGTCAGGTCATTTAGAATTCCAAGTCTAAGTTGGGTGTATAGTTATCGGGTCATCTGGGGTACGAGTCATTCATTCAGGTTACTTATAGATCAACTATTGGGTGTTTGGTTGGAGCTTGTTTTTGGAATGGATTCAATCCAGTGTATTCTAATTCCATTCCAACCGCTTGAAATCCCATACCCATGTGTCCACTCAAGTTTCTAACCAAACACTTATGAGCAAGTATGAGGTTCTAACTCCATACCACTATGGTATGCCAATCCATTCCATACCATTCCAATACTTCGAACCAAACGACACGAGTGGTTGTATTAGTAGATTTCACTAAAAAATGCGTTCTTTGCAGAACTACATATTTATAAGAGAGTGTCACAAAATTACGAGTATCAACTATGATTTCAAATTAGCTATTTCAAGTCATTTCAGATCAAATCATTTTTAGATCAGATCATTCAAGTCCAACAAAGCTCGGGTTAATTTTGATTAAGATTATATTCGATTATTTAATTTTGATCAATTTTAAGTGTCGAGTCTGGATCAGCCGTCAGCCTCTTTTGGTCGGGTTGGTTTTAGCGGTGTGCTTTGTGCCCAAAAAAAATAAATAAAAAATTGGCAACGTGCAACTAGAACTTTTAATACCCCGTTCGTTCATGAATCACCAGCAGCTCAAGAATAGAAGTAGAAAACAAAAGACAAGAGAGAAAAGGCAGGTATGAACCGGAGCACCGCCACCGCTTTCGCCGGTGGAAGTTCGAGCGGCGGAGAGAAGAGTAGGCGGAGGACAGGAAAGAGCATGGATTGGATTAATGGAGACACCCTCTGTATCATTTTCTCTTTTCTCGATTTCTTCGACCTCGTTCGTTGCTCTGCTGTCTGTAAATCCTGGTACTTTTATTATTATTATTATTCCTTGTTTTATTCATTTGATTAACTACCACTTTATGCAATTTCCATCCACCGCTTTATTTATTCTTTCTTTTTGCAATTCAAAGTTGGTTACTTTGATTAAATTGATTCTGGGTTTATGGCTTAGAACTCAAAGGTTTTATTTTCGTGTGTAAATAAATGATGGGTTATTATAGATTTCAGCCTTTCTGCTGAATTTCATTTTAAAGGCGAGGTCTTTCAATTGTTTTGGTAGTAACAAAGTAGGATGCATCTAGCCGGTATAGTCGTTGAATGGTGATACTCACGACCAAGGTTTAAAAACCGTTAGTATCAAAACTGCCCTTACGGCTTTCAATCCACTTTGACCAGTGTGTGGCTGTTTGCTTATGTTTTTGTAAGTTTTATGCTCTAAAGCTTTTTCCTCAAGATGTTACTGAATGCGACTGATTTAGGGTAGTGTTCCTCAGTTTGCTTATGGAATGCAACTGATATTACATAACCTTTCCAAGGGCGAGCGCAAGTATGCAACTGATATTAAAAACTCTTTTGAAGGGTTGAAATCGACAGTTTTTGGCAATCTCTATGCCTTTTAAGCTGACTAAATGTCAGACTGAAATTGAGTTTAATAATTGGCTCGGGAATTAGTTGCCTAAGTAACTGAATTCTTAGGTCTATTCATTGTATAATATGCCTAATATCTTAAATTTGATGAGTGTGTCTTTATGTTTGATTCATTTAGCCCCTGTAGTGTATGGATTGAGCAAACTTTTCATACTGATATTATCATTTTATTATTACTCTTAATTTATTGCGTTGTTGGAGTTCTTTTAAGGGATACTGAGAGAAGTTGTTCCATGTGTTTATAGGAATATGGTAATTAACAGATCTAGATTATTGCATGCGTTGTACACCAAGAAGGTGATCGCTGATGCCTCATACTCTTTGATTGATATGGGAAGACCATTGAATGCTGTCCTTGAGGATATGGCAATGCGGCGTCATAGGTCTTCTCTTATTAATGGTTCTGTCCATGTTAATCAATGGATAGGTCATACATCTGGGTAAGTCCTATCACTAAAATCATGATATTTTTTCCTTGTGTAGTTTAGTGCAAAGCAACACCACAGAATAGGCAGCAACTGCAATATACAGCCCACTCAGTGTTTTCATATGGCATTGTACTGACCAAGTCATAGCTGTTGCCTGCTTTTGGCCATGACTTTGACTCTTTGAGAAAGCCTACCCTCAAAAGTTCAACCATAATTTGATAAAAAAGTCATCTATTTAGTTCTAGTCTCCCGGGAGGGCCGGAGGGAGAGGACTTCATCCATTGATATATGGGAAGTGGAAACTGGCCCAGGGAACATTTGTGAATTGCATTTCTAACATTGTACTCTTTAGGGTTGAACAATGCCGGATGAAGATGGGTTTGATTCTTACTGGTGTAGGTGACAAGGTATTATTTTATTATTTAGTTTCTGACATCCTTTCCTGATATTTTGACTTTTACAGTCATAAATGTCTGATGATTGTCACTGTTGTTCTATGATGGTATATTACCTCCACATTCCTCAGTTTCTTCCTCTTTTGCCAACCTTCTGACAGTTATACATTTCCTTTTTTCCTCTCCTAAATAATGTCAGGTAATGCGACTTTGGTCGGCAGAAAGTTACAAATGCTTAGAAGAATATTCTCTGTCTGATCTGCCACCTCTAGTTGATTTTGATTTTGATGAGAGCAAGGTACAAAAGAAGTGTCCTATTTTCCACTTTTTCTTACTCTGTTGCGCCCCCAATTTGTTTTTTTTTTTTCAATTAAAAAACTATCCAACAATGACATTTAATCATGCCAACTGTGTTAAGTTTATTAGAGAAGTTACTTAGACTTCACGAACTCAGTGGGTAAGTTGTTGATTGAAACTGATGAAGCTGCAGTTCTCCACCATTTGGCATGCTATGCCTATTTCTGAATGTTGCCTTCTTTCTCAATGCCTTCTCTACTCTCTATGTTCAATAATGTGAACATGGACCAGTTTAAAAGTTTGCCCTTTAATTATTCTACACTCTCAAGGACAATAAGTTGATGACTTTTCAAGGTTTTGCCGTGTTTTTAATAGGTCGTTGGTTTGACGGGGACCCGCATATGCATATGGAGACGCCATGGAAACCGTAGTATATTTCCTTCACGTGAAGACACCTTTCCAAAGGGCTTGTGTATGAGGTAGGGTTCCTCTGGCTTCCTTTACTTAATATTTGCAGTTTTGCACTGACTGGTTTTCATCCTAAAACATACTCCGTTCTTTTTTTTTTTTCCTCTCCAGTACTTCAAGCATTCGTTTCTGTTTTATAACTATTTCCCAAGTAACTACATTGATTAAAAGATTGAGATTTAGATATGCTACTTATGTTAAGGTTTACGAATCGGAGGCATTGAGTGAAAAGTAGCTCGTAAACTTTGAGGGTTCTATCCTGTCATAATCTTTTGTATCATGATTAATGACCAAGTTCTGTTGGAATATGGACCTACTATCATTCTCTCAGTTGCTAATTAACTTTATCCTCCTATCATGGTTGCTGTATTCCCCCAAGTATCCTGTGAATTGCAAATTAATTTGTGATTTGCTTGCGAATTAGTTCGTTTCACAGTACTCTTGAGCTCACTACTTTGTATTGTAGAATACTTATTTTAGGCCATGTTTCATGTTTGAAAGTACACGAATGTTTGTTCTTCACATTAAATTGTAGCTCTGTTTGGTGACATTTTCCTTATGAACTCTGATTGTTTTAAATTTCAAAAGGTTCATGTAGCCGCCAACTTCCTAACCTGTCTATGCTCTTTATTTATCGTGATTGAGATTAATGTTGCATGTTTCAATATTCGATTTGGTCTGGGGAACGGGTTTGAGACAAATATAAAGCACTATGTTGACCTAATGTGCTGTGGAACTCCGTTCCTGTACTACTGATTCAGTTGGAGGATCTGTTGGAACTCCGTTCCAGTACAACTAGTAATCCAACTGTGATTGATATTTGTTGTATTATGCATTTATGCTCAAAAGGACTACTAAGTACTAACGAAGATTTACTGCCTTTCAGTGCATGCTATAATAAAGTCACAAATACCAGATGTGACAGTAAAATGTACCTTTTCTGGAGTCTCCATACTGAGGGGGAATAGTCACTTAGAATCCTCTCAACTATTGGGCTGTTTTTATTTAGTCTGGTTAGACTGATTTCTACTACAATAAATTCCTTGAAATTCGTAAGTTGTTTCTTCCCCATTCCTACGCCATCCTAGAGTTGACTCTATTTGTTCGTGAAGGTACATGGATCCAGAAGCTGCAGTTGGATGCGAAGACGGAACAGTTAGGGTTTTTGACATGTACAGTAAGAGTTGTTCTCGAATAATACGGTAATCTGCCTTCCGCGGTGACTGTTTTTGTGTACTTTATGAGTTATGACAAAAGGCCTTGATGAGCATATTATGACTTATGTTCGTTAACCCAACAGTTGATGGTTGATGCTTATTTCTGCTTCTTATATTATCAAGTCTAGACTCTAGACTCAATGTTTACTTTTGAGCAATTATACATATTTGGAATTGTGATCTTTACTAAGTTATTTCATATTTTCATGCCCACACCTGTCTTTAACAGTGATCGATTCCTCTGTTGCATTTTCAAGATTGTCATATTGGGATGAAGTGGTTAAGGGTGATTACCACCAAGTGTTCATCATATCAATATTTCCATAAGCAAAAAAAAAAAAGTAACTGCCAATTTATGTAATTTTGATTAAAACTTTTGTTAAAGAGGGAAAGGTACCAATACTCTTATACTCCTAATTACGGAGATTAGTCGTGGGGGTTGTGTATTTTTAAGTAAATGTCCAAACATTATTTTTGTTTGCACAAAGCTCAGTGGTTGATAGAATTCGATGCAACTATGTAATCTATGGAGTGGTTATGATATCCTGCTGATAAGTTTCTATTTATACTTGCAGGATGCACTCTGCACCTGTAACATGTTTAGCATTGGGAGAGGACCAGCTTATTCTGAGTGGTTCGTCTCTTGGAAGTGTAACTTTATATGGTCCAACATCTGATCAAAGAGTAGCTGTTTTGAGGGCAAGTGATCGTACAGGTTATGATTTTGCTTCTTTTGTGCACTAATTCATAACTCGGACAGAACATCTACTGACTCTATTAGAGTATGGTTCCTTCATTTAGTGATGTAACCCATGTTTTTTTTCTATGTGACCTGATATTAATCAGGGATTAAGACCTTGTGCTACAATCCTTCTTCACAACTGGTATTTACTGGATCAACTGCTGGTTATGCCGCCTGTTGGGACCTTAGGTAAATTGCTGATCATTATCTGGGTTCAAAACCCGTCTTCATCAAAACTGCCCCTTTGTTGTTCCCTTCTCACATAAAAAAAAAGAAATTATGAAACAGAGCTTGTTATTCTGTTCTTTTTTCCCCCATTTTCAATGGAGCTAAAGACTCGTTACTCTTTGCCTCTTTGGTTATGGATTATAATGGAATGAAGCAAAATGGCTCACTAAAGTGGTTGCACTTCATAGTCGTTACTGTGGTAATGTTGTTGGGTTAATTCTGATTTCTGAATGATTGCATAATTAATATAATTCAGGAAAATGAAATCATTGTGGGAGAAACGGGTGAGCCCGAACGTGGTATATTCAATACAGTGCCTGAGTAATGACCCTTCGACGTTAGTGGTTGGTGGAATAGACGGTGTTGTGCGCATTTTGGATCAGAATAGTGGTGAGGTTCTTTCAAGCTGTGTAATGGATGAAAGGAAAGCTAAGTTGACTCGTACCAAAAGTTTGTTTGGGTTGGTTGAAAGAAAGGAGGTTAACAGATTGCCTTGTGATGCCAACATAAGTGACATTCCTCTGACGGCTCGACCACCCATCAAGTGCTTGGCTGTTGGGATGGAAAAGGTCGTAACTACTCATAACAGCAAGTATATCAGAATATGGAAGTTCACAAGCAAAACGAGGAATTAGTTGTATAATCTCTTATACTTGTATGAAGATTGCCTATTGTAATTCAGTTAGAAGTAAACTAATTTCTACTTGCATACTTTCTTTGTTATTCCCTCTGTTGATAATTGTCTGAAAAACGAGCTTTCTATGTCCAGATTGCTTTAATAGTGAAGTCACAATGGTATTCCTAACTCGAGTAACGTCAATATAGAGCATCTAGCACTCTAGCATGTCGAGCACGTCATGATTATATCTAAATGTAACGTTAGGTATCGTGATACACTGATTGGTACTCGGTCTTTGACACGGTCAATTATCAATAGAAAATGTGAGGGTCTATTTTCATGTAGAATAATATTAAAATTAGGGTGATATCGAGGTTTGATATTATCAAGTGACGTGTCAAATGAGTCATAAGAGCGATATAATAAACACAGAGGGATTTGAAGCTGTTATGTGTTACCACAACTGGATTAATCAATATGCTAGAACGTCTTGGGTATTTTATATGTATATTTTTGATGTAGTTGTTTGAGGATATATTCGGCGCGAAAGTTGGGTGTAGAGCAGAATAATTGTGAGAGCCCAACACCACCACCAACTCCAACTTGTATATCATCTCTGATTCTCCTCCAATCTCTAATTCTCTCCCTTTGTCCAATTCTTCCCCAATTTCAAAACCCTAACGCATCAAAATTCGCAACAATGGTATGCATAAGAAAAGCAACAGTAGACGATCTCCTCCAAATGCAAGCATGTAATCTCCTATGCCTTCCAGAAAACTACCAAATGAAGTACTACTTCTACCACATCCTCTCATGGCCGCAACTCCTCTACGTCGCCGAGGATTATAACGGTAAAATAGTCGGATACGTGTTGGCGAAAATGGAGGAAGAAAGCACTGAATGCCATGGACACATAACCTCGCTTGCAGTTGTTCGAACACACAGGAAATTAGGGTTAGCGACGAAGCTTATGTCAGCGGCGCAATCCGCCATGGAACATGTGTATGAAGCGGAGTATGTTTCGCTTCATGTGAGGAAGAGTAATCGTGCTGCTTTTAGATTGTATACTGAGACTTTAGGGTATAAGATTCATGATATGGAGGCTAAGTATTATGCTGATGGTGAAGATGCTTATGATATGAGGAAGACTTTCAAGGTCAAGTCTGCGCATGGCCATCATCATCATCATCATCATGGTGGAGGTTGCTGTTCTTCTGCTGGTGGTGAAGTTGCAAAATCCGGGGCGTCGGCGTAAGTGGTGAGATAAAAGTTCAGTTCTTGATGTTGTTTTTGGAATTTTAATGAAACAGGTGTATTGATCATTTTGGTGATTTGGGAAGGATGTGTTGTGCGCTGGTTATACTTTTGTGTTTTCGATACTGATAATGAGAAATTGATTATATCATGCATTGAATTTCATTTGCAATTAATTTTTGGTATCAATGTGCTTGGAAATCTAATTGAATTTGTTATTGGGAAATGTATACATTTTTCAATATTCCGGCACGTATTTTGGATACTGTATACGATTGACTGAAATTGTGGGAGTGTTATCTTGAAGTGAATTGGCGGTTATGCAATTGTGTGCGCATTTAGAGTAAATGTAGTGTTCATGTTTTGTGAATTATGCCTTTGAATGCTGTGATTGATTGCTTGAGATGTGTTTCTTTGAATCTTGTTGGAATGTTTTAACTGCATTGCATTTTACTGTTGATATGGATTCTTGTCAGTTTTCAAGTTCAGAGACATTGCTAAAAGAGTACTCTGTAATGGTAAAATTGACTGATAGAGTGAAAGTATTTCTCAGAGTAGGCACTACACCATTCATGTGTAATAGTTTTAGTCAGCGGAATATGAGTCGAAAGGTGATAGTTTGCCAAGGTTTTGTTTGGAGTATTGCAGCTGCCTTTTTTTAGGTGCTTAGGAGTATGGTCTGCAATTGATCAGTTTTGTTGGATGGGTGTGTGTTTTATGGCCTCCACTTTTGTTTGAATTGGATGCTGATAGTTTGCTTGTACTTTATTGTGGATGTTTGATATGACACTATATGAGTTTTGGCTCTAATGACAATGGTGAGCCAGAAAACTATCAAGTGTCAAAGAATTTGAAGTAGAAGACTTGTTGCAATCTTTTCGAGATGTTCTTGTCTTTCTATGCTTTCTATATTCATCGTCTTGTGCTTTTGCAAGGAAGAATGACTTGCTGATTCCAAATTGTCATTAAAACAGTTGTAAGATGCTTTAGGTCTGTAGTTCATTTCAGTGCACTTATGTGAAGTTTAGCATTTGCTCTGCTATGCCTTCCATCTTTGATTCTTTGATGTAATCAGCTTTGCCACGACGACTCGGCTTCAAGTGTGGAAATGACATGATGTCAGAGTATTGAACACTGATGAATAAATTGTGTCAGAGTGTCGACCATGATCCATCATCCATGCGTCCAAAGTTTAGTGTCAAAGTCCTATTAATCAGGTTACTAGTTTGCCAATTCTTGGTTCCTTCTAAGTTGGTTATGGGAGAAACTTGTTTAAAAAGTATTTATGTCGTCTGCTATCTCTGTCCTTGGATGCTTCGACAAGCATCCTTCTTAAGTCTGATGATGATGTTCAGTTACTTGAAGTTAACACAAGTCACAATATGTGTGTCATTTCTGCCTTTTGAGTATTACAAAATCTCATTGAAGACGGCATGTATCCGTCACTTTGGAGTGACGGATACCATTTCCTCTCACAAATGACCCAAATAGAGGAGAGAGGGAAGCACATGGTGCCCCCACCTTGTCCCCCCTATCCGTTTTGTGAGTAGCTTTACCCGTCACTTGCTCCGAGCCGTCTTCAGCAAGACTAACTGTTTGAGTAGAGCTAGTTTTGTCATTTTAAAACTAATGTTTGAGGTTCTACGATTGCGTCAGTTTGTAAGTAGAGCAATCTTCATGCTCGGAGAGGAATTGGAGTTGGCAGTTTTTTTAGTAGATGCCATTTGGGTTGAAAACATCCTGAGTAATCAACATTAGTCTTATTGAAAAGTTGTGGCGTAAATGATAATCCTTTCATTGCTTTGGTTTCTTGTTTCACTTGGAATCTTTCTTAACTTTGGTATGATTAATTGATTATAGTGTACCACACTATGTCGCTTGCTCTAAAGTCTATCGTCCTATTCTATCAACTTGCCTCGTGCGTCACCTTCTTCTATTACGCTTTAATTTTACCTTGTTTACGAAGTGATGCTCCGTATGTCCTTTACCAAGTTCCTACTTATGAATTGCGTAGTGTGTTAGTTTTGTTCAATACTTTCATTTAAACTTGTACGATATAATAATTACAGAAAGTCTTCCTTTCAAACGGGCTATATGTGACTTATTTACAGTTAAATATAACTCAGTTTAAATGGTCACATTTTACCATAAAAATGATCACATAAGGTTATCTAAAAGGTTCAAGCGGAATAATCTGTGTAATAATTATACGGAGCAACATTTATAAAATGAGCCACATAATATAAACATAGTTGTATTATCTTTTTTAAGTCCATTTTGTGGGTTGATCAATCAAAGTTGTTTTGTGTTGTATTATCTTTTTTTTAAGTCCAGTTGTATTTCTCTTTCAGTAGTATAGGGCGAATGGCTAAGATAAGTAGGTCCATTTCTTTTTCTCTCAAATTCCGTCTATTTTCTCTAATAGAACAATAGTTAAATCACCATTAAAAATGGACGATAGAGCGTCCCAGAATAGAATATGGACTATTGAAAGGAAATTGAAGGAAATGGAGAGATGAATAAATGAAGATGATCCAAATTAGTGTAAAATACGTCACACGCGTGTACACATAGAGCCTAGACATGGACACAACCAGCATGGTACGACACGCCGTAGCCGTGTGGGCAAGTGCAAAATACAAAGAAATAAAGTTGAAGTTGACGAATTGGTAAAGCATGCCAAGCAGTCACGGCACGACACACCCTGGGTTGCAGGCCATTGCTTGGCCGTCATTTCCATTTGGCCGGCAAGGCACGATATGACACGAAGCTCACCTTCCTTTGCCTGAGCCATGTCTTTTTCTAGTTTCTTCTCCAAATATGGTGGACCAGTACAAATTAATACACGTTCTGGCATAGCCTACTTGACTGACTACTTTCATCTTTAGTAGAGACCATAGAGTAAGTAAATCTTTTGGAGGCATTGTCAAATGACAGTTTGACAATGCAGATTAACAGATTGTCTATAATCTTTGATTAATTAAAAGTGTGTAGTTAAAAGCAAGTGAAAAGAAATGAGATTCCAATGAAGTGGGGGATTTTGTTAGCAAGATAATAGAGCATTGTACGATAATGTTAAACTTGACTCAGCTGGTTTATCAAACAAACAAATTACAAGTGGTATGGTGGGCACTTAACATTATCTTCCTCCCCAATAATTAATAATAGACCAAATGCATGAAAGAGAAGTCACTTTCTTTATAGAATTTGTGGCATTGGTGGGAGGAATATGATGTGGGGTGTTTTAATGGATTCATTTGCCACCATTTTCAAAAGAAATCAAATAAAATAAACGTGGATGAATCCTGCATTATGTTAACTAGTCGCAATCATCCTCATCAGCATAATACCCTACAACATTCAATCCCTTGTTTGTGTTGCATCATTGTGGCTGCGCTCTAACTTGCACAACCTCTCTGGATTACCCCGTCCCCGTTCTTTTAGACTCAATTTCGACTCATTTTAAATCCCTCTATTTTGTTCAGTTTTTTTATTCAGTAGGTATACACAATGACCTACTATAAATTTGGTATAGACGAGTCTTATGTCATTTTATGTTACTCCGTATTAATTATTTATTATTAAAACATTAAAACAAGTAATTTTGGACAAGATAAAAAATGTCTCATATGTACAAAAGAATTCCTTATCAACATTACAGGGAGATTAGAGATGAACAGACGGACTAACTAGATCTGTTATGAGCCATGTGACTCGATGCTACCGAAATGGTGCTTATTATTCTTGGTACATATTTAATCACCTAAATATAAATCTCAAAGGTGAGCTAATAATTAAATCAGGGAGGAAACAATAATCCAATATTTGTACACTAAACTAAACTAGTCTGAAACATTCATTATGTTTATGTTTCACCTCTTGTTATTGGTTGAACCGACGGGGAACTCTTGGAGTCGGAACAGCAACGTCGCGGCCTAATTTAAGCAACTGTAAGTGATCTGGAATCGTCCGATCAAACAGCCTGTTCTCTGGATTCTCCGCATAGCATACGTAGTAACAGCTCACACATGCATGTGGTAATGCCATTGATATCCTTGTCTGAATCCCACATGTATTATACAAACACGACTTTAATTATTAATCCCTTCTCCGAATATAATAATGTTCACAAAAATCATTCTGACAACAAAAAAATGTTCACAAAAATCTTGTATAAGATGCTTTTACTAAGAAATTCTAGTCATCTATACGGTTTTAAGACCGAGTTTAAAGAACTCCATAAGCAAATTAAGAATATAATCTCTCCGTCTCGATCAATTGCTTACCCTTTTTTTTTTTTTTTTTTGTTTCTGGGGTATCTTTGATCAAAGATAAACAAATGATTCAGATGGAGCAGGTATTTCTACGATTAGAAATAAACTTATTTCAAGACTCGGAAATTATGAGCAAGTAGGACATATAGTCCCTAGTTGATCACATGGTCTATAAGCAAATAATACAAAAATGTAGTAGGACAAGTAATGATGAAAAAACTTTGGAAAAAAAGATAGTAAATGAATGATGAGGTTGGTAGGTGAAGAAGAGCAAAAGAAAACCAACCATGAGGTAACCAACAAAGAAGGCAAGCAGAGAAATGGTGGCAGTGAAACCTTTGTGCACCGTATGCGTCCATGGCGCCACCATTATGACGCAGATTGAGCCGCTGCATACCCCCGACAGGAAGCACACCGCCGACATTATATCCGCATCAACCATGCTCTCCATTTCTTCCTTCTCAAATAATCCCCATGTATCCTGTGATGCCTTCACAAAACTCTTCCCATATGCTGCTATCTGCCACATTACCCTCATTTCTTATTACTCATTTTTACCAAATATGACAAAAACTTGAGTAAGACGGTTTTATAAATACGTTTGTCAACTTTCAAAGCTGCAAACTCACGCCACCGTTTTAAGTGGAATACTAGACCAAATACACTCAAATGTGAAACACAAACATCTAATATTAGCAATTCAGTGTGACAGTAAACCTCCATTATGCTTATGTATTAAGCAAGCTATATAAACTCTTATGGAATGAAAAATTAGGTGAAACGGAAAACACATTGCCAAATTGGGAAATACCTGAACATAGGCCCAACCATTGCCAAATCTAAAAATAGAGTTCATACAACTCAAGCAACAATGAGCACAAGAGAACATGAATTCATCTTCACCTTCGACTAAATTCAATCCTCGGGCAAGGATCCTCAACGCTTCAATCGTAGGAACAAAGACCGAGCCAAGCGAAGCGCTTCCAAGGTTCTTAGTAAGTGCCCTATGGAAGCAGAAATATGTGCTGGATTGCATTCCCCTGAGGTAATACAAAGCAATTACTCTACTCACTGTCAAATTGGCCACGTTTCGCATCACCTCAGTAGTCCAAGCTAAGCTCAAAACAAGTCCAATTATCACCAATGGTGGCAGATAGAAATTCAAAGCTCCAATTACGGCTAAAATCCACAAGGACATCCATAAAAACCCGGCCACAAGCATGTAATAAGAAGGGTGATTCAAGTCGGGAAATTTCAAGACAGGTTCGAGGGACTTGATCAAGATTTCAATGCAAAAACTAGTTCGTTGTGTGACCCAACATGAGTACAAGCCATTCCCAATGGCGTAAGCAATGAGCGCAACTCCACAGGCATCTGTAGACGGCTTTTGGAAGCAAATTAGGAGAATCCCAGCTGATAATGACATAGCAAAACTACTCCATAATATGAAATGAACCATAAATTTAGGCCAAACTCTAACTGCTTTCTGCCATAAAAATGCCAATATTATGCTTAGAAAACAAGCTGCTTCAACTTGTGGCAAGTAATACTTCAATATGTCTTGCTCTTTTCTCCGGAACCGCCCGCCTTCTAGAAATCCTTCTATTGCTTTGTATATGAGGAAACCGACAAACCCGATAACCGCAACCTTGTGTAGCATATATATAAATAACCATAGTTTGTTGGTGTATCTTCTTGAGTTCAATGAAATTACTGACGGCGGCTGCTGTGTTAATATATAAAAATAAAATCTCAAAACATAGCATATTTACCAAACAAAGATACTACATTATACGTACAATTACATTGAACTTTTTTATTGTTTGCGATAAAATAAAGTAACATTTTCAAATAACGGAGATAGAAAAGATGATTGATTACTTGAGGGGTAGGAGTGTTGGTAGGAATGGAGCGAGGCTGAGACGAAGGCGGAGGATGAGGGTGAGGGTGAGACAAAGGAGGCGGGGGACGGTGAAAATGAGGAGGAACAGGAGTCCTTAATGGCGGTCTAGAGCCGCCATTGATGACAACTCTTAAAGGGTTGGTAGGATTCAATGTCCTAAGCATTGAAGCATGGAAATTTGTGTCACCACCACCACCTACTTTTTTTTCACCTTTCTCCACATCTTCCCCTCCTCCCTTTTCCTTTCCATTTTCTATGTCCTCCCCTGCTTCCTGCAAAAACTCAAAACATGTCAAAATGCAAATTCACTACTTGTACACCTCATTTCAGTGGCGGAACCAATATTTACATTCAGCAGGCGTGAACGATTATAAAAAAAAATATTTAACAAAACATCAAAGTTGACTGCTTCATTTATTATTATGAGGTGTAACAGTCTTACAAGATAATTACGGAACAAAATAAAAATAAAAGACGGGTTAATTATGAAGTGAATATTACGGGTTGTAAGGCGCCCATTGGAGGGAGGAAGGGAGATTGGTGGCCGGCGACGGTGAGGATGTTGGAAAATAGAGAGAGAAGAGAGAGATGTAGAGGAAAGACGTTATTGGGTCAAGTACGTTAAAGTTTGGAGTGATGGTGTTAAATTCTTTCTTCACCTTTTTTCTTTTCGTTTTTATGGCACTGACAAATCGTACTACTCCACTTGTAATGTTTTTTTTAGGGGGTTACTCGGAACTACGCTCCTCCTCCGCGCGTAAAGTCAACTTTCTGTGTGGCTGCCTTCGTTTTTGATGGCTTTGTTGAAAACTTTAAATCATACCGGAATCTCTGGAATTCATGATTGCATTTGCATTTAATCTGAAATAATTAATTGAATAAAATAATACCGTAATTATAATAATGCAAATGAATTGAAGTGAATAAAACGGAACTAAGCTGAATAAACGTAAATGGAATAGATATTGATTAAATTGAGTTGCACCGAAATTAAGTTTAGAAAAGCAACATCTTAGTAAGTTGTCTCGAGAGGGACTTAGGTTTGAGGGTTACTTATGGCTTATAGTATGATTGTGATGAATGATTGGATAAGTGGGACTGTTAAACAGATTACATTTACATAATCTTTACTCCAGAAACATGTACATGGTGGGATCCACTGTTTAATGACAAGTCCATGTCTGAAAGTTGTACATTTGTATCGTTGATATGGCATTACGGTTCTTCTTACATCATCAGCTCTATCATAGTGTAAGCCTTTCAAAATTGCAGCATTTGGACGATTTTGTTCTCACTATTCCTACTGCAAATTCTGTTAGTATCAACTTGTAAAGTATCACGTCATGAGTTCTGGAATATACCCCTTGCTCCCAACCGCAACGATCATAATCTGGCTACAACAACTCTTCCTAAGATTACTTCCTTGTATACAAAAGCAGCTATTTATACACGTACTTTAAAAAAAAAAAAAAGTACAAAAGTGTAACTTTGCGTCTCAAAGGCTTTGGTCTATGATAAAGTTAAACGGTCTAATGTAAGCAACCTCACGGCCTCACCCCTATGTTGAACCCAGAATAGGGTATTTCCGAGTGGCTTCCAACAAAAAAGACATTCGCAAATCGCAATCTTCATTGACAACATGCTCTTTTCAGAAATAGAACACCTATGTTCAGTGGATATTGAGTCGAGTGTAAGATTAATATCTAATGCTTGTAAATCTTACTTTCATTCTCAACTAAGGACGTGTAGCTTCAAGTGTTGAAGGAAACAAATTTTGGTAAAAAAATAAAGACAAGAAACAAAAAAACTACACATGCGATAGCTAGGTGGTGACAACTAACAACGGTCACCTGCAACTTCTGGTCATGAAACAAGCCCAATATTTTAATCAATCTGACAATCACAATAACCGGAAGATGGAATATATCTCGTGCGAGCAACAATAACATTTCAAGGGAGTAAATATATAATTGCATATTTTTTGCCCATTTGTTATAACAATTGAAAGAGTTTAGAATCTCATTACTCATAAGCTTATATAGCTCAATTCGGCAACTAAACAAACCAACATATAAAACTACAAAGTACGCCATATAAAAAAAGGAAGTGCTAGATCTCACAACTTAAGAGTCTCAGACGACTGCTATGTTTTGTTCCTAGGACGGTTCTCTATCAAAAATCCATCTACATTTGGTAGCGACTTTGTTCCCAAACAATTTCATCTCCTACTTCTTTGAACTGCCTGACTCCTGTGACGGCTTGATAATACTTAGATGTCCACCTTCCTTGCAAGCTACAGTGGCTGCTTTCATCTCATTGCAGTTATTTATGAACTTGGTTATTTCCTGGTTGCATTCAAGTACCCAAGACTCGTGTCAATAACATTAAATATGGCCGGCCGCTACCAGATTAGAAAAGACATCAGGGTATCTACCAACTTCAGCAGTTTAGCACTTGACATATCAATACTGAAATCAATAAGACAAGCTATAACTCTAACACATGCCCGCTTATTGACAATCACCATCAAAATTATGTTTTCTCAATGAAAAAAAAAAAGCTAAAATCATGTTAGCCTAACGAAGTAGTGATTTGCCATAAACAACGCAGACAATCAAATTCAAAGTGGTATTTACGGCATTCCAACAATGAAATTATGTTGGCAGTATAACATTAACAACTCTGTATCCCCATGATCACATAACTTCAGTTAACCAGCTAGGATCAACCGCCTTTCCAATACAGGAATCCCACCGTGTCAAGATAGATGACAATTTCACACTTTCAGAGACTGCGGTTACATCAATTAGCAGAATGAAATCATACTAAGACCAACTAAGGCCTGGTTAATTTGGACTTAATTTCAGTTAACTGCCGTTCAGTTCAGTTCAACTCAACTCAACTCCGTTCTGTTCATTTCAGTTCAGTTAATATCAATCCAAAAGAACGAGGCCTGAGTATCTAAAACTCGTACCACGTAACTAAACATGGAAAATAGAAAACAAACAACAGAATCAAACAAAGAAAAGCAGAAAAAGATAGAAGAGCATACTCGATCCGCATCCATAGCCTTAGAAATCTTGGACGGCTTAATAGCCCTCTTTCCTGATAATTAAAAATCATAATAAGTATACAAGGCTAAAAGATAAGATATAGAAATAAGGACGTAACACGATCAGTGGCGGAGCTAAGGGGCCTACCTTTGCGAATATGAGCGTCTTTGCCATGGCGACTAGCAGGAATGATCTTCTTCTTCTGTTGACCTTTGAACAAATTGGCCTTTTGCGTCATCTCTGCTGTTTGCAGCAACTGAGATGGATGGATGGATGGATGGATGGATGGGAAATTAAAAGGGGTTTATGAATTTTCTAGGGTTCTGCAATTAATTTGAGGGAGAGAACCAAAGAAGTATGCAAAGGCCAACCGCCAACCTGCCAAAGAAGTAACGCAGGGTTTGGGTTTTCTTTGTGGCCTGACCCATTTTAGTGTTTAGTGTTCAGTCCATCTCATTATAGACGGACACTATCCGTCAATACTAAGGATGGCAACGGGCTGGATCTAGACCGGATCCAGCTAGATCCAGATCCAGATCCGCATTTTCCACATTAAATCCAGATCCGATCCATATCCGAC
>LHUT01000755.1:17638-36017 GCA_001412135.1 Silene latifolia subsp. alba
AGGCCATGCTGGACAAGGCAGTACATCTTGAAAACGTAGAAAAGATAAAACTGTAAGTGTTATTCTGAGGTGTTAGAATTTTATTCGTACTCTTCCTTTTGTGCATTGTTTCGCATTGGTAATGTAGTGACGTAATGTCAACCTTGATAAAACTGTAAAAGCAATTACGAGGTGTTTGATTTTTATTCTTACTCTCTTTTCCCATTTGTATGCTGTTGCACAATGGTAATGTAATGGTCAATTTTTTTTTTTTTTTGACAAGTGGGCTGGATCTTGAGAGTATGAGTGTCGGGCATCGTGATGCTCTTCTGCTATTTCGTACTCTTTGCAAGGTTTGTGTCGTAAACGACTTGCTTATTGATATGTAATTTGAAGGTTTGTTGGCTCACTTGTGATTCTTTGGTTTCTGCAGATGGGTGTGAAGGCCGACAATGACATAATGGTGACAAAGACAAATATTCTATCTCTGGAACTTTTACAGGTTATTTCGGACAGTGAATCTTAGGTTCTTTTTTTAATAACTTTTGCAGGTTATTTCAGACAGTGATTCATAGGTTCTTTTTTAGTATTTCATTACTTGATTTGGTTAGGTGTTTTCGTGGTTATACTAGTCCTCGTTATATTTGATTTTCTTAGTTTTTTTAATTACTGGATTTCTGTTTACTCTTAGGCCCGTATAATTCCCAGTTTTCTCTTTGTTTCTATCAATTTTTTCCTTTTGATGGCAAGTAAACAACAATAAAATCTGTTAGCGCACTTCAAGTTCTTTTTCAATCAAGTCTTTGTTGTTGCTGTGTTTGCAAAATACTTAAAGACAACTCAAAAAAGTCATGTATGCACTCTTTTCGTTATACCCAAAGTTATTTACCCGCCTAATGCATTCTTACCACCCTCTCACCACCACTACCATGTCATACTCCAGCTACTTTCCTCAAGTTCTGTGGGAGTGTCTACCAAGTTCATTATAAAGAAGGGGCAGTTGTACTCTTATGCTTTTTTGCCTTGCTGCCTGGAGGCTGGATCGAATCCAGATTTTGGTAGATTTGAATTAGTTTCTATATACAAGTGTTTGTAACTTTGTATTGAGAAGTGATTATATGGAATCTCATCATATTAGTTTTGGTTGCAGGGCTTATTGGAAGATGTCAGCCATGCTTTCACTAAGAACTTTCATTTTATTAACACAATAAAGGCTTATCTTTCCTACACTTTGTTGCGGGCATCCATTTCTTCATCTCCTCAAATATTTCAGGTTGACCTGCAATCATCGTTTCACCATCTTCCCATTTATTGAGATAGTTTCACTGTTAAATGGGTCTCTTCTTCTGATTACTAATGGGCCTGTGTTTTTGTTTATCCTGATAGCAAGCAGCTGGAATATTTGTTGTACTTTTGCTACGATTTAGAGAGTCTCTCAAGGTACTACAATTTCTATAAAAGGTTGGTTTAGGGGTCTGATTCTGTGATCTTATTGCTCTTTTTTTTCTCCTTCTAAGGGTGAAATCGCGATCTTGTTTCCATTGATAGTGTTAAGATGCATGGATAATGCAGAATGTCCTCCTAACCAAAGGCTAAGCGTGTTAAGGTGAGAATTTGCTGGTCAATTTGCTTTTAGTGGTGGAATTTTCTTGTTCTTTTGTTTGTAGGATTTCTCTTTGTTTTATAAGCTTCTGAAGTTGAAGAACATATGTAGGATGCTTGAGAAGTTATGCAAGGATCCACAGATGCTTCTGGACATATTTGTTAACTACGACTGTGATCTTGATGGGCCAAATCTCTTTGAACGCATGGTACTACCAGCTATCTGCATTCCCTTATTTGAAATATTATTTTTTTGGGTGGCCTTTTGACATTTTTTCTTCTCTTCTAAGGTGACTACATTGTCAAAAATTGCCCAAGGGACTCAAGCTTCAAATCTCAACTCTGTTGCTGCCTCTCAAAGTGCATCAATCAAGGATTCCTCACTTCAGGTAAGTTAGTTTTGAGACACCTTAGGCATTAGTTTGGATGATCTTTTTGAGCTACATATTATATGAAGACTGCTTTGGTAATTTTTGGTTCACGTCTCTGTGTGGCAGTGTGGCAGTGTGGCAGTGTGTTCATTAGACCCAAGTTAATTCACTCTTCAATATTAATGTTGCGCCTGGTGTTTGTTTTTGGGTTTTATTGTTCTTATATGTGTGTGTGTGTCTGTGTGTGCGCGCGCGCCCCCACATTTGTCTTAGTAGAGTACTTGGCAACAACAATATATCAGTAAAGCCTTATTTCTAAAATGGTTTTTACATTAGCGAACATGAACCATCATATGTAGCTGTCAATGTAAGTGGTAAAACAAACAGTGATATAATGTGAAGCCTTATTTCTAAAATGGTTTTTACATTAGTAAAGGGGATCAGAATAAGTAAACTAAGAAAAGTGATATAATGTGAAAGAGAGTGAAGTGAGTGGGAGTAGCATACAAAAGGGGGCATAAAGTGGAAACTCAGACGGAAAATGTGTGAAAATCTTATAAAAGAATTCCCTTCCTCTGTTGCTTCGCCATTTCATTACTAACCTTAAAAAAATGTGTGTGAAGAAAGATAAAAGGAAAACAAGGAGAGAAAACCTTAGTAAAGATAGCAAAAAAGATACGTAGAGGGGAAAAAATCTGCAAAGCATATCCATGGATTCAAGTGGTAGTATAGAACTGCTTATACTCAAAAGGTAAAAGAGTACTACTTCCTAAACGCACTAAAAACATCGAAGTTGAAAGGTCTGGAAAACTCGCCCATAGGTGATGATTAAGTTAGTCATGTTAGAAAATTGTCTGGATTGACAAAGAAAGGTTTGATCCAGTTGACACATTGATGCATTATGAATGCACTGAAGCCTTTATTTCATTTTATGAACAGTTCATAAAGCAAAATGGCTCACTAAACTTTGGTGTATATCTTTTTTTGTAAAGCAAAAGTCATTCGGTGCAATTTTCTAACACTATTTTATTTCGGGTCATCTGAAAACCGTGTCTTTGTGTTGTTAATGCTAGGGTAAGTGATACGAATGATGAAACGAATGACGACTTTTAACGACCTTGCTAATGTCGCGTGCTAGGCGTGACAAACCGCATGCCAACAGTAACCAAATAACTAATAAAAACAGATATAGTTCAGTTTTCTACCTCGAAAACGAACCAATGGTTTCTAACGAATGAACTACCTCGCTCAATCGAAAGGGAGAGATTTGAAGTATTGTCTCAAATCTGGAAAATTTGATCAACCTTGATCGTTTTAACTGAATTCTTATTAATGCTTTTCTGCCCGAAAACTTCATACAAAACTCCCTATAAATAGCTATCGCCTCCTTCACCGACAAGACTCCTAACCTAATTAGAAAACAACTAAATAATTCTAAACTTAATCTAACAAGTCATAAAACAACTAAATCCCTGATACAATGATCAGTTTTTATTCGTCTAAACCGACTAAACTAGAGTCCCAAGGAATGCTGCTACATGAACTCGCTTACCCGCGTTCCATCCCTGCCCGTGTACTGAATTAATTAATACGTCATCATCAGGAATCGTATCAGTAAGTAGTTGTACATCCGCCATACATCGTAATTTGTAGAATCCCTTGACGCACCGAGGCAATGTTGTTATATGTCGGGCAAAAATAAGAGATGCTGCTTTGGGATTTTGTAGTTTAAGCTGTTATATTTATATATGAAATGAACATAATTCAACTTTTTTTTTCAAGGTTGTAGCCACTTTTAGTCTTTAGGATTAAGTTTGGAGGCAGGTTGTTTTTAAGCTCCCCTTTAGGAGAACGGAGCTCTGGAGCTGGTTGTATCAATGGGATCCCAATTACTTCCGTCTAAATGAGTTGATTACACTTTTAATTTTGATATAGATAACATATCCTCTTACGCTTTACTTTTTTGCAAGTGCAAAATTATCCTTTTTAGAAATTTCTGTATTGAAACATTTTAGGTGAACAATATTATTCTCATCCTCATATATCTTATTTGCATCTAGCTATAAAGATAATGCATACATGAAAGTAAGTATGAAAAAACTAATGTGTCCGAAGTACAATAGAAATGGAAGCCCTATTGGCCCTAGATTTGAAAATATTAAAGGTTTTTATTCCCAGAAGATGGAAAGTTGTATCATTTGCTGCAGTATTATTGCTCCTTCCTAAGTGATTTTGTTGATCATACTTTAGCAGCTAGCTAGCTGACTTGTCTTATGTTTTTCGCTAATTTGTGGAAGTTTCACTTCTTCATGCTTGTGCAGTGCCTTGTAAATGTCTTTAAAACACTGGTCGATTGGGAGAAGTCCCATAAAGAATCAGACCACAAAATCAAGGATGGGAAGTCACTGGATGATTGTTCAGGTAAAGATGCCGTAGAAATTGAACAGAGGAAGGACACAAACAGTGATTTTGAGGAGACAAAGTCTTGTAAATCTACTGTGGAAGCTGCGATAGCTCAGGTAAAAATGTTGGAAGTGGACATTTGTCTTTCAGTCTCGACCCTTGAATGACAGGCTGAGTGGAGGACTCCTTGTTCTCTAATGATTACTTTTAATAATAATATAATAATGCCAAGAATATTTTTATTTTTTAACTATGGTCTCTGTGAAATTTGTTACAAAGTGTATTATGTGACAAATTTGAAAGCAGATGGTTCATACTTCATACAGTTGCCTTTCATGCGCTACTACGGAACACTGTAATTTACTAGGCCTTGTAATAATGTTTACAAATAGGACGATTAATAATATATCCAGCATCATCTACCTGCTTTATTTTGTATGTTTTATTTGCTTAAAATAAGTATTTCAATTTTTTGTTTGCCATTTAAAGGCAAAATAGTTCAGCATTCAGGCAGAAATTTAGTGATTTGTATTGCCATTTGTTCTACAGAGTATGGTTGGTGATTTCTTAGGTCAAGATGAAGAATTTCCGTTGTCGGTAATGCATGCTTATGTTGATTCTATGAATTTTTCTGGAATGACTTTTGCGGCTGCAATACGCGAATTCTTGAGTGGGTTTACACTTCCCGGAGAAGCCCAAAAGATTGACCGCATAATGGAGAAGTTTGCAGAGCGGTGGGTCCTTATGACACTGAGTGTGTCTTGTGTTCCGTGTTTATAATATTTTTTTGTTTGTTGAACTCGTATATGATATGTTGTTCACTTTACAAACCAAGGAGTTACTTCTCCTATTGCCAATCAGTTTTAGGATGGAGCCTCATTTTGGCCTATGGCGGACATTATCTCCATCATAGGCCCATATTATGTGAAATTGAACATATTATAAGAACTCATAGCTTCGACTGTATGACTTTCCACTTATGCAGTATTGCAACTGACATAGCATTCTGTTGAGGGTTGTTAAAAACCACTCCAGTTTGATTTCTAAAGGTAGCCACAGAGGAACTCCTCCAACTGCCAATTGGTTTTAGGATAGAACCTACTTTGAGCTTATGAAGTGGGTTCTCTTTTCTCATCGTGGGTGTGGCCTAAACCCATTTTGTGTGGAATTTAACACTTATCACAACTTTCTTGCTCTTTGGGTCAGTAGCGCTACTATAATATGGATTTCTTGCTCTTTGTGTGGAACTTAACACTTTTCACATATTTTGGGATGGAAGTAATAAATTCTTACTAGAGTACTTAAGAACTCTTGCATACAATGTGCCTTGCTGGCTTTCTATGATACTGGCTGTAAACTTACTCTTTAAATCTGCATCTTCGGTTTGCAGATATTGTGCAGATAATCCAGCTCTGTTTACGAATGCGGATACAGTTTATAACCTCACCTATGCAGTTATCATACTGAATAGTGATGCTCATAATCCTAAAGTTACTGCTAAAATGTCCAAGGCTGATTTTGTGCATTTAAATTCTATGGCCGATGCCGAAGAGATCCCACCTCAAGAACTTCTAGAGGAGATCTACGATTCTATTGTAAAGGAAAAATTAAAAATGAAAGATGACGATACTGAAGGAAAAGGGTGCCTTGTAAGCATCCTTAATTTGGGTCTTCCTAGAAGAAAGCCCTCAACAGAAACTATATCTGAGAGAGATGCTATTGTTAAGCAAACACAAGCTATTTTCCAGAATAGAGGAACTAATAGGGGGGTCTTTTATACCTTAAAGAGGGTTGAACTCCTAACGCTGATGACTGAAGCAGTTGGATGGCCTTTGCTTGCCACATTCTCTGTTATCATGGAGGAAGGAGATAATATGTCAAGGGTTCAACTTTGTATGGAGGGATTTAAAGCAGGAATTCACATAACAAATGTTTTAGGAATGGATACAATGCGTTATGCGTTCTTAACTTCATTAGTCAGGTAATTTATGATATGAAGCCATTGTCCTTGAAGAGAATGCAAAGTCGTCTTTTTAAATTTCTGTCATCTTGTTATCTTGTGATTATGAGTTTATTTTTTCATTTGTCTCAGATTTACTTTCTTACATGCACCGAAGGAAATGCGCAGTAAAAATGTTGAAGCCTTACGAACTTTGTTAGATTTGGGCGAGTCTAATGCTGATGCCCTTGAGAACACATGGAATTCTGTTTTGGAATGCATTACTCGGCTAGATTTTATTACCTCGAATTCTGTTGTTGCTGTAACTGTGATGCAGGCATCAAATCAGATCTCCAAAGATGCACTTCTTCAGTCTTTGAGACAATTAGCGGGAAAACCTACAGAACAACTATTCCTAAACAGCGTGAGGCTTCCCAGTGATGCAGTAATCGAGTTCTTCACTGCTCTTTGCAGTGTATCAGCAGAAGAACTGAAACAAAATCCTGCGCGTGTTTATAGCCTACAGAAACTTGTTGAAATTAGCTATTACAACATGGCGCGCATACGCATGGTATTTCTTTTGTAGAATATGTACTCTTTGTTTGTGTTATTAGTATTACTAGAAAGGAGAATACCATAGAGTAATCATATATTTTTCGGTTTATTCCAGTCTTGAATAATTCTCCGGTTTTGGATAATGATGGAATAAAGCAAAATGGCTTACAAAACTGTGTGAAGTAATAGTCACTTGATGCAACTTTTGGCATGATTTTTCATTATGAGTCATTCGAAAATAGCGCTTTTGTATTGTTAGTACTAAGGTAAGATTGTGTACATCTACCCCTTGACACGCCATCGGCAGGAGCCCTTAAGTCATTAAGGTTATGTTGCTCTTGTATTGTTCACAAGGATCTCATTTTACAATTTAACCCGCTGTGTCTCTGTACAAACCTCTCCTTTGTATAACAGATGTTCAAATTTCTTTCAGGTGTGGGCTAGGATCTGGTCTGTCCTGGCGGACCATTTTGTTTTTGCTGGAAGTCATCATGATGAGAAGGTAGCTATGGATGCTATTGATTCTTTAAGGCAGCTGGGTATGAAGTATTTGGAGCGTGCTGAACTTTCCAGTTTTACATTTCAAAATGACATTCTGAAACCATTTGTTGTTCTCATGCGGAACAGTCAAAATGAATCCATGAGGAGGCTCATTGTTAATTGCATTGTTCAGGTTTCCTGCTAAACATTTTCTAGTTTTCCTCGATTTTTTTAGTCGTCATTGACAACAGCTTGACTACTACACAGTTTTTTTTTATTATTTTTTATCTTCTCAGCTATAAAAAGTGAGTCATTTTGCAGATGATAAAATTAAAGGTTGGAAGCATAAAGTCAGGCTGGCGAAGTGTATTCATGATTTTCACAGCCGCTGCAGTTGACGAATCAGAGCCTATCGTCGAAAGTGCATTTGAGAATGTGGAGCAGGGTGAGACCAAGTGTTGAATTTTCCTCAATATTATTTCAAAAATTGTTGACCAGCCGTTAACACTTCTATCCCAGATAACAAAATGGTCAAGTATATAACATGTCGTTTTTTATTGACAACTTGATATTTTATAATGATGATGGGCATATTTAAGTTAGTCATCATTATAAATATAAGTTGTCAAAATAAATTCATTAGGTTGTTTATATGATGGACTATTATCAGTAAGTGACTGCATTTTTTTTTAATTGTGAAATGACAGTCATTTGATTTAACTCTCAATGCAAATTTCATTTTGGGTCGTCTGGAACAGTCTCTCTGTGTTAGACACAGAGGTACAGACACCTCTGACCTCCTTACCCTGTGTGGGGAGTGGGGACCATTGAGGCACTAGAGTATTGTTATTGACCTGTTGTACTATTATCACTTGGTCTCGTATCATGCTATAAGATGCTTCTGTAAAAGAGTTTCTCGCATTACTTTCAGTTTCTACACAGATTAGGCCTTGAAAATGATTGTTGTATGACACTCATGTGATGTACAGTGATCTTGGAACATTTTGATAAAGTTGCTGGCGATTGCTTTATGGACTGTGTCAACTGTCTTATTGGATTTGCCAACAATAAGAGCTCTCACCGGATAAGTTTGAAGGCTATTGCACTATTGCGTATTTGTGAAGACAGACTTGCTGAGGTTTGTCTTTTATATTCTAACAAGTTGTGGTGTTGCCCTTCAACTTGGCACTAACCTAGCTTATTATAACTTTACCAAGTCTTCCATGGTAACTAACTGCACTCTTGAATCTCGTTTGTTTCTTCGATTTACTAATGTTCCATTTAATAAATATTACCAGAAGTCACCTATGAAGGTGTAGTTTCTTCAAAATCGTTAACTTAGAATACAGGCACTTTTGTCCTTCATTTTACTTATTTATTTATCACCCGAACATTTAATATCTGTAAACTCTTTACCTTCTTCTTCTCTAGTGCTCCTACATGTAAAAAAAAATTATTTTAGAAACGGTTATGAGGTTTTCAGGCAAAATAGCTTAAATTATTCCAGCAATTGATTAAATTCCTAAACTTTTAGTTTTTCTCCATTGCTCTTACATGTGAACTCATCGTCTTTACATACAATTATTAGGGTTTTATAAGGACACTTATAGACATTTCCAGCAATTTTTTGCTGTAAAATTTGCTGTTTCCTGTGCACCTACATGTGAGCACACATTATCTTTGCATATAATTATGACAAATAAAACATGCTGGGGGCATGCAAGCATGAAGTAGCAGGAGTTCCTTTCTAAATGAAGCTTGATGATATCGCCATGGGCATTTGTGAATTGGTGCATAATTGCATATCATTGAGCACGACTGTAAGTAGTAGGATAGCTGCTGGTATTTGCTTACATCAGTGAGACACTTTTGATCTATGGTGATTGCCTTAGATAATATACTCTTCGTTTCTACTAAAGGGAGGGTTTATTTGCTTGCAAAATTGTCAGGGTCGTGTACCAGGTGGTGCTCTAAAGCCTATAGATCTAAGTCCTGATGAAAATTTTGATGTGACTGAGCAATACTGGTTCCCAATGTTAGCGGGATTGTCAGACCTAACATCAGATCCAAGGGTTGAGGTCAGAAACTGTGCCCTGGAAGTACTTTTTGATTTGTTGAATGAGAGAGGTACCAAGTTTTCTCCGTCGTTCTGGGAAAGTATCTTTCGTCGAGTCCTTTTCCCTATCATCGACCATGTAAGACACGCTGGAAACGAGACCTCACTGATTTCTTCTGATGACGAGTGGCTCCATGAGACCTGCATTCACTCACTCCAGTTGCTGTGTAATCTTTTTAACACTTTTTACAAGGTATGTAGTTTTTTTCCTTTTTCTTTTCAATTGTCTGAATGGGTTAGCCGCCGAGCCGGTATGAGTATGTTGGTCATATATGTGAAATGTTTTGTCGTTTACTCCAAACTTAAAGATGCTTCAATGCTTTGTGTAGTCCTCAGGGTCGTTCCTGCATTAACCTGTTTCGTTGCTGCTTAAGTTAATTTTCTTTTAAAACAATAATCAAGCAAAAAGCACAAAAAACTTAGTTGTCCGTTGTACTGGCACTCTGAGTACTTGCACGTAGATCCACTAATGCATTAGGGAGGGGCTGTATGCCTGGGAAGGTCTTCACAGCTTATTGGCATCAGAGAGGAAACATACTTTGTTTAAAAGGTGAGAAGTGCGCCGATGCGCAACGCGACATAGACGAGGCGGCATTTTTAAAATAATTTTTTCTGCAATAATAACTCCTTTTGGATTTTAAAGACAGGTAACACGTAAAGGAGTAAAAGTGACAAGTGACAAATAGAATGTCATTCTAAAAGAAGTCAAAGAAAAAAAAATTGAAAATTGCATAGTTCTACAAGTCACTTCTACAAAGCGCAGTTACGGCAAACCAAGGTGTTTAGGTAGTGACTCAGTGAGCCTTTGGTTTAAATTCACTGCTGGTGCGTTTGTTTAAAACTAAGGTGAAATGACAAAGCATGCACCATTACATAGAACATTTTTATTTATTGTGGGACTAGAACTTTATTGTGGCAATGCTTCTGATGGAACATTTATTTTGGTATGGAATTTCGACAAACATCCTCTTGGTGGTTCATAATAACAATTGTGTTCTACATTTGGTTTTTCATTTTTTTTTCCCAAAATGAGCATGTTGTACATTCAGAATGAAGTAGTTCCTTATAGGTTTATTTTTACAAATCCCATATTATTACACTGCTCTTATCATTACCAGCAGAATACAAATTAAGGAATCTGGAGTACTGTAGTTCTTCATTTGACACAAGCACTGACATGGTAGATTTCATGTACTTATTGGGATGGATTTTGTAAGTCGTTTTTAGCAAGGCAGTCGGTTCGAACATTAAAGTCACAAGAAGATGTCCAGATAAGAGTGGTTAAAAATAAGTGTCTTGAACAGTTGTTATCAAGTGAGAGTAAAAAGCTACGAAAGATGACAAACCACATACACAGAAGACAGAACATTCCTGAAACAATATCCACCTAGCTTATTCAGAAACTAGAATTGAATGCAAACAAATTTTTGATGACTATATTGAAGTGTATGTGATTACCTGCCTATAGTGGCTTAGTCTTGGTTATTTTTTCTCTTGTCATGTTTCTTGTCTACCTTGCACCTCGATTATTGTTGTTGAGGGCCTTGAGGAGGATCAGATTATATGTTGTTACTCGCTAATGCTTCAGTTTGTCGTCATATACTCATATTATTGCATTAAATGTTTCATGATGAATTGTTTGTATTCCGGCTTTCAGGAAGTATTTTTTATGCTACCCCCATTGCTAAGCTTGCTATTGGATTGTGCAAAGAAGACTGACCAATCAGTGGTGTCTATAGCGCTTGGTGCATTAGTTCATCTCGTAGAAGCCGGCGGACATCAGTTCAGTGATAATGATTGGGATACCTTGTTAAAAAGCATAAGGTTCGTGCCCTATTTGCCTTCACTTTTCATTTTTTTTAGCTTTAATGTCAAGACAATTGAGCTGTTGAATGAATTGGGTTTCTAGAGATGCTTCATTCACTACGCAGCCACTTGAGCTGCTGCATGAATTGGGTTTTCAGCATTCCAACACTCCCACGAGTCTTGGTGATTCGAAGCCTGATGTTGGAGGTGGGGGTCATTTGGATTCACCTGGCCATGAGTCTGCGAATAGTCGGCCGTTTGATGGTAGTGAAGATCTTACTACACATCATGTGGACCAAGGTGATTCTGCTGACCTGCGCCAAAATTCAGAAATAACAGAAGGTAATTACTGTCATTAATATGATTTACTTCTTATGGACTAACACAGGTGTTGTATGCTAGTTGGTCCAAATATCAAAATTGTTCTACTAGGGTAACAATAACATTACCTCAGTGTCTCAAGGACTCTTGCAAATGGCGGAGTAAGGGGTTCCTAATTTAGGCAGCCTTACCTTTGTTATAACGACACGGAGAGGCATTTTTAGATGCCGGACAGTGATCTAGAATTGCATCAAATGAGTCGGTTTAGTGAGCAATTTTACTGTCTTCCATCACAATCAACAACCTAAGAATGGGGGGTCTACTGTTCCATTGTTCCACCGGGGTAATGATGAGAAATGTCTGATATGCAGGCTTACCAACTCCCTCTCAGAAACCTTACGACTCTGTGGAGCTTCAAAGAAATCAAAGCTTGGGTCAAAGAATAATGGGCAACGTTTTCCTCAGAAGCTTTACATCCAAGGCCAAGTATGAACTTGATGTTCCAGTGCAATCTCAAACTCAGGTAATTGAACATGATACTTTGAGAGCGTAATTTTCCCTCTCTCATTGTGTATTATATGGGTGTCACATTTGGGGTGTCTTCTTGTATATGGTCGTCAGATCGTCACCCCCATTGTGTCTTTGTTGTACATCGGCGCCACATCTATGCTATCTTTTGTACATGGTGTTATGCCATCACCCCCTTGGTGCCCATTAATTAATATTATATCTTATGAAAAAAAAGAAAAAATACTCGGGTAATTCAACAGCTTTATAAGTCTTAGGTGATTTTAGAGTCTTTGCACGCCATGTATGCTAGGAAGTGCTTTTGGAAACCAACCAAAATCTTGAAATAAGATTAATTATTAGTTGTTTTTCTATGGAAAAAAACATTACTCCGTGGTTAATAGGCAATATACTTTGTCATACAATATCGAAGAATTGCCAAAGTATATTGCCACGTAAGGGGAAAACTAGTACGGAGTAATGTTTTTTTGCGTAGCCAAGTAAGAATTGCCAAAGTATATTCCAAGGCCAAGTATTATTGAGATTAATAGGCAATATACTTTGGCAGTTCTTTGATATTTTTGTCATACAATAATTCTTGTTTATCTGCAGATCTGTCCTCTGTCGCTAACCCACTCCAGATATTTGGGATTGGTTTCATATAATCATATGCATGGTTCCTCTGGATTTTGCTCTTGCTAACTGTTATCTTTCTGTTCTGCCTGTTATTTCTGCTTTAGGCTCTTGAAGCCATGGAGTTTGATTCAAAGAACGAAGTGGAAACCCCGCTGCTCATGGTTGTCAGGGGTAAATGTGTCACTCAATTGTTGCTTTTGGGTGCAATCGATAGTATCCAGGTATTTGCTGAGCTTTATGTCATACCATGCATTACTATCAGTTGAGGTAGCATGTTTATGGCTCGTATAAAATAGTGGACATAAAAGTTAGCATATACATGTCCTATCTTTTGAAACCATATCTTGGTAACGAACAGTATCCCTTTTTTGTTAATACTGTATAGCGACTGTTCGGTTCGTCTCTATGATATTTGTAAATTCTTTTCATCTACATATGTGCACAAGTGACAAGAATATGCATGGATGCATGAACTTTTTTCCAGAGTGCTAAAATATGATCTTTTTGATGAAAAGAGAAGGCGAGGGGAAAAAGGAAACTGTTGCTTTCCAGCATATACTGTCTCTATTCCTCTCTTGTGCATCGATTGTTTCCAGTGATTCTTCACTTTTAAATTGTAACTTAAAAAGGTGAAAATATGATCACTAAAAGTGGCTGCCAATTTGAGGAAATCAGCAATTTACTTATAACTTCTGATAGTGGAAAGGGTCTTCAAAATCTGTGGCTATTAAGTTTATAGCATGTCAGAGGGCTGGATGAAGTGGGCGTTGCCGTAGCTATATGTAAGGTGTAGTGTCAATTTATCATCATTAAGAGGTTCAATATTTTGTATATTCAATTGTATTGCCTTTTCCCCCTTCTTTTGAACATTCTGTGATGGAGTAAAACAGCCTTCTTTATTTAACAATGATCTTGCATCAAAGTTAGTATTGAAGATTTTGCTTAGCATTTGATGAGTTTGATGGTATTTGGGAATTAGGTGTGTGTCTTGGTTTGTGACTTTATTTTCCTTATCCACTCGCACTTAAGTTTTTAGCTCGTCTGTGAAGTTGTTGTTGCTTGTTTCATGGCATTTAGGCTAATTTGTGTATATCCAACAAAATGAAGGTGGCTTATCATTTTCTTTGAGTTTCTCTATAGATGCTTGGCGAAGTAGTTATGAACTTATAATAAGATAATTTCGATGTGATAATTTTACATTATTCAGTATTTGAAGGAGCTTTTGATTGATTGAAATGACATTCCTCTATGTTTCAGAGCAAGTTTGTAATTATAAATTCAAATGCTGCTTCTTCTACATGTTCATGTTCTCAATCCACTTTCTAAATTTTCAGGAAATTTAATTCAAATGGAACTCTTTTATAAGAGAAATTGTTCTGCTAATATTTACTAGATACCATTCAAATATGCATCTTGGATTATGGCTCGCAATCTCGCATTCACAAGTCCTCTATAGTCTATGACATTCAACTATTGTTTTTTCTTTAAAACAGAAGAAGTATTGGCTAAAGTTGAATGCACAGCAAAAGGTCTCTATGATGGAGATATTGCTATCTATATTGGATTTTGCTGCTTCATATAATTCCTACCACAACCTCCGGTTACGCATGCAACAACTTCCAGCTGATAGGTATCCAATAAACATACAATTATTATTATTGTTCATTGTTTATTCTTTTCTGATATATTGTCTTTGCTTTAGAATGGTCTATATAAGCAAACATATTTAGCATTTCACCAAATATTACAAGCAGCTGTATGCTATTGTGTGGAACTCAACTACTCGGGTTGCAACAAACAAGTTATTCCCTGTCACTTTTTACTGATATGCCAAATTACATTTCCCTTTTTTGATATATGACTTGAGAACGACTTTCTTATGGAAGCTTCCTCAAGGCTTGGAACAAACTTGAAGGAATTATAAAAAAATCTAGGAACTTTGACACCAATGGAAAGCGGCCACTCTTATAAAACGGTGCAGAGGATGGCAGTAAAGATGTTTTACTTGGGGTTCACTTGGATCGAGTGTATTTGCTAAGGGGATAATGGAGGGAGATACAATGGAGTGAGGTGGTACTGTATTGGTAGTAGTGATGATGAAGAGAATAAAAAGAATAACATAGGGGAAAAGTAGTGGTATATGTAAATACACAAATTCTCATTGTAGACGGACACTATCTGTCTAAAGCTGAAGATGGATAGTGTCCCTCTCACAAAATGTAAGTGGATAGTGCAAGTGGGTGGGAAATGGATACCCCCACTCCCACTTGCATTTTGTGACAGGGTCACTATCCGTCTTCAGCTTTAGACGGATAGTGGCCGTCTACAATGAGACCCACTGATGTAAATATAGCAACCCGGAACCGACCTCACCCGACCCGACCCGTTTTGGACTCGGCACCCGATACAACCCTACAATTAGTGACTCGAACGCGAACTCAAACCCGGCTCGATATTGACCCGTTAAGATGACAATTGTAAAGGTTAACATTGATTCAAATGAAAGCGATTTAGTGTTTAGGTGACTTAATAACAATGTAACCACAGCAAATAGTGATCAAAAACTAAAACTATTGGTAACAAATTGAAATAACGTGATAAAAAAACGGACAATAATCAGACTCGAAAATGACCGGACCCAAATTTGACCCTACCCGGCACATCAATTTGCCCGAAATGATCTAACCCGATAACTGCCTGACCTGAACCCGACTCGCCCCCGAAAGGGTATGTTAACTTGGTATGACTCGAACCCGATTTGACCCGGTCCAAACTTGACCCGATTGATATAGTCATCACCCTTATGGTGTCGTTTGTGTAATAGGCATCACCCCCCTTGGTATCTTTAAATCTTTAATGAATATTATGATCTTAAAAGTGTAAAAGTAACCCCATTAAGGGTTCACTAAGTACCCGCTTGATCCTCCCCGGGTGCAGTGCATTACCCCCTCTACCCTTTCCTCATGACCTCATCCCTTCACTACCAACACTTCCTCTTCATTTCTATTGTTTTACCTCCATTTTCCCTATAAAAATTATCCTCCATTCAAACAAGCCCTTGGTATATGTGAAAATCCTCAGACCTCATTTGTCTGAGCAATTATAAAAGTCAGCGCTTTTAAGCTTTCATGTTGCACCGACTTCTTTCACTTATGTCTCTTCTAGATCGAGAACATTTTGAATGGTAGACAAGTAGTTGTATAAAGACAAATTGACTTTTGCAGGCCCCCATCAAATCTTTTACGACAGGAGCTGGCAGGCACCTGTGTATACCTGGATGTATTACAAAGAACAACCTCAGAACTTGGATTAATCAAAGAAAACAATGTTGAACTAAATGACTCTCCAGATACATTTACAACCCCAACGAATAATCATCTGAGCACTGTTGCCTATTCAAATGAAGAAGAGCAGCTTGAACAGGTAGCAGAAGAGAAGCTGGTATCATTTTGTGGACACGTGCTAAAAGAGGCGTCTGAATTTCAGATGACTGCGAGAGGCACTAATAACAAGGAGATTCATCGTGTACTGGAGTTACGTTCTCCTATAATTGTAAAGGTAAGGTTATTGGTTACTCTTGTGCTGTTTTCTACAATCCATGCATAGGCTGGGATATCTTCAATTCAGACCCTTGCTGGTTTGTGACTTGCAACATATGTGATTGCATGTCCAGTTGGTATCTATTGTGTTTTCTAACTACTCGATGCTGGTAATTGCCTTCTCCTATAATTGTGAAATCTGGGTCTGTGCTTTGTGTCTTGACAAAGTTAACAATAAGCGTTGGTTTTATCTGGTTCTCAGTCATAGTGCACATAAGCATATATGAAAATCGTGCCTTGTTGGGATAGCAAAGTAGGAGGGAAAGTGAGCGGAGGGGGATAGAGGGAAAGGAAAGGCGGGGAAGAGAAGGGGAGGGGGAATTAAGTATGGGTGTTTGGATACATATTCCCTCCAAATCTTTCCTATGTTGGAGAGATTTTGAGTGTGCCAAGTCTGTGTATTACGTGTATATATTAACTTGGCGCAGAGCATTTAGTTATTTTATTGTTTTTAAATAAATCATTTTAATATACAATATTTTTTCAGATATCGCAACCATCTCCAGTTTTAAGTCACTGTGATTATCTAACTGCGACAATTAGTCTGAATTGTTAAACAAAAAATTATAGATAACGCATTTCTTGTCTCGCTTGTAAACTACACGCTGAATTGTTTACAAGGAAAAAAGAAAAAGAAAAGTGGTGATAGTTTACATAAGTGCTCAAATTTCAACTCTAAGCTTGCAACTTGCAAGTGAAGCTTATGTCTTTCTTTACTTCTCCTTGCAGGTGATAAAAGGCATGGCGGCTATGAACAGTCAAATTTTCAGAAAACATCTCAGAGTTTTCTACCCATTGCTTGCTAAACTGGTGTGCTGTGATCAGGTGATCATCATGTTTAATGTTGCCTCGTCTATTGAAATATCCATGTCAATTGTCAATCTTGAATTTTGTTAGCTGCCAGCACTTACACTCTTGCCATTGACCTCGTAATAGTAGATCTCAGTTTCTGTCACGGTTGTCGTATTGGTCGTCGCGGCCTAGTCTTTCTAAATGCGGCCAATGTTGCCTTAAATTATGGCAAAATGTCAAAATGTGATCGTGGTGTTCTTCAGAACCTTTACTTAGCAGTCATGTTTTTGTGTTGTGGTGAGTGGCATGTCTAGAATGAGAAAAATCCAAAAACTGTAAAAGCTGTGTCCAATTTTGTACTCTCCTTGAGAAAGAGGCAGAAATAACTCCTCTGATACACGAAAACTGGCAGTCATGCTATATATAAAACCCATGATTTGGGCATTTGGTAGTTTCTGCTTTGGGATTTTTGTTGGCGTGAGAATGACTACAGGTTAAACCCTTCTATCTACATGGGGTTTTCCTATCTGTGTAATTGGTTCCATATGGAGTATGTCACTTATGTTCAATATTTTGCAACTCCGCAGCCATAGCGTGATGTACTTCGTTTTGCCATTTGGTCATAGTCACATATTCCGTATTTACTAGTTTACTTTACTACCACCATTAGTAAAACTGAAATTTTGGCTGCTTTAACTCTAAATGTTTTCTACTTATCAGATGGACGTTCGTAGGGCACTTGGTGAACTTTTCAAGAGCCAATTCAGTTTTCTATTACCATAACTCTTTCATCTCGCTCGTTGTCTCTGCAATTTATCTGGACACTTTCACCGGACCTTCTCCTCTGTAATACAGCTTTCATTCTGCAGCTAGGACAGTTTTTCTAATCATAGAAAGGAGTTGAAACCAATGGCGGATGCATGAATAACTAACAACCTGGAGTCCCTGAACACCGGAATTGGTTTTTGTTCATTTTGACACACTTTTGTATTCAAAGGTTTCAAAATCTACGGAGTATAATTTTGTAGAATAACATTTACTCCGTATTAGTTATGAAATGTAACTGTAAAACGCTGATGAATTGGACAAAGGGTGCTTTGCTAGAGATTTGAAGCACAGAAGGCGCTTTGTCGGTTTTTGGCGTTATCGTAGAGGAACTTCCAACTTACATAAGGCTCGTGGTCCTTTCTTGGCAGGTTATTGTTATTTGTTAGCACTAGTATTGGTGCCCGGCTTCGCCCGGGCTGCCACTACTTACCATTAATTTTTTTTT
>LHUT01000756.1:0-17723 GCA_001412135.1 Silene latifolia subsp. alba
AAAGTTAACAAGACCTTACAGAGTACTGTTGCATTAAAGTACAGTGACCTCACTAACTTTACTGTCATAAGTATGGATCTTTATTCACCAGAATCTACTATAATCTTCTAAGCTTGACCCACTGCTTCCCACCCCCAAAGAATGTCATGCCTCACTTAATTCAAGTATTTCCCATCACTCACACAGTTAACCAACTTATTAGGAGCTAACCATAATGTCTCACTCAGTTACATTTCTTCGATGATTATAAAAAAATTACAACTAATATCATTGTCCACACAAGAATATACTAATACCATTGTTCAAACAAGAATAACACCAACACCACTAAAATACTAATACCGGGTGTGTGCACCAAACCATTTTTGACCAGATTATTTCTCTAATTTTCCCACAACACAACTAACTATACTATTAATAATTGTCCCAAAGTTCGAGGTACTTGTCCAACCCACGCCACTGATCATACCAATAATACCAAGAACAAGATTACCAACAACAGTATTTCTGCTTAAACTACTAATAACATACTGTAGTATTCACATCACCATCCCGCTTGTCCAAATAGTACTCTGCCTAATTGCAAGTACAGATGCCTGTCAAGCTGCGAATGGTTCCTCACCTGATTGTATCAATTAACAGAATTATGTTGGGATGTAAATAAGAGGCCTTAAAGAAAATAGAGTAAGTCTTGCTTAAGACGGAGTATCGCTTTTATAGATAATACGGATCCAAATATTTCCACGTAATTCTAATAATCCGTTTTATAAATAAGACGGATCCAAGTACTACAACATGGTTCTAATAATCCGTTCTGTAGATAAGAGGGATCCAAATATTGCATCATGGTTCTAACGACGACAATTTTTTTATATTTCTTAGGCAATTTGTCATGTCATTTGGTATGTACTTGTTCCGTCTTAAATAGAGATTTTGTGACCCTAAATAAGATATGGAGAAGTAAATAAAAATAAATAAGAGGCCCTAAATTCGAAGATGTCAAATGAAACCAATAGAGGTCGAGTAACACTTTCAAGAGGCCCACCTCTTCTCCATCATACTATTTTCCTTTCCTCATTCGTATTATTTGTACCGTTTTATTCATCTTCCTACGTTTTTCTCTAATAGTCATTGTCATGTAATAGATGAAAAAATAAAATTGAAAAATCGACTGAAAGCAATTGTTAGGGATCAATCTTCTTTAAAATGTAGGAGCAATAGTCAGTCCTCAGGCTGATATGGTGTAAAATCAGAATAAATTCATCGGAATAAAACATCCTAATAGGCTAAAAACAACAGTACTTTGTAATCATTTGTAGAGAGCGCTATTTAAGCCATTAAGCGTAGCCGTCAGTGGCATTAAAAACATAGAGAGCTATAATATTTAATAGTCATTATATGTCTTGTCAAACCACATATACAAGCACAATTTCATAATATTAGAAGGTCAAATATACCTCAGGGTTTCTTCGTCAAGTAAGTGGGGTAGATCAATTTGCCAAGCACGCGGGATAGAGCATTCCATCAATTGTATCCAAGCCGTACCTTCATCCTTCTCCTAACCTTTGGGCTGGGTTAAACTGAAATCAACAAGCAAAATACCATGTTCATCACCAAATTCTAAGATATAGTACCAGAAGTTAAAAGGGTGAATTCTTTCAAACCAAAGCTATCAAAATATATACTGCCAAAATCTTTACAAAACTAACTTCCAAATATAAAACTCATTATCGTGAATTCTGAGGACTTAAAAACAACCTTATAAAACACCTTAATACCAAAGTTGCTACTCGAATGACAGAACCACAACCTTTTCTTGAGAACTATAACCTTTCCTTACACTACTGGTCTTGTAATCGGAACAAAGCAAGAACCCATCTTTGGAGTACCCAGACAACAAAGCAGTCCAAGATGAAAGATTTTGTTCAGGCGTTCATCAAACACTTCACGTTTTTGCGTGCACTACCCATACCGCCAATTTTCTCACAGAATACGATCATTTTGGTAATTTAAATCTAGGTTTGAATGCAATTAAACAACTTCGTTGAACACGTAGATAATGATAACCCACAGTTTTTTTTACTTATCACACCAATAATAATCACAAATTCAAAGTGCCCAGATGTTTTATCAGAATGCAAACAATACTACCTTTCAAGAAGAGTAAATATAACAACATTCAAATCAAATAGTTTATTGATCAGAAAACCATAAAAAGAAGATTCAAAAATATTTAGGATTTAAGGACATACTTGCATAGTTGCATTCAAAAGAGATTTAGCAATCAATCAAGTTTTCTCCAAATTTTGATCATCTGCAATCAAACAATCAACACAAAACAACAATCAAACAGTCAACATGAAAGTGTGATTTACGGATCCATAGAAGAAGACTGAGTGGAGAGGCGGTATGAACTTGAAAACAGAAAGGATGCAAAAAAGGAAGGGGGAGAAAGAAAGGTAAGGATAGAAAGGTATGGTCCATATTATAAGATCAGAGAAAGAAGAGGAGGGGAAGGGAAATGTATGAGAGAAGGTATGGGTGGCGAATAAAAAATAGGGGGCTAGTTTAAAAGAGCGAAAATGATTGAAATTTGTCAAAAGAGCCTTAAAACACAGCACTCAGGGGGGAAACGTTCTACTGTTCATAACGAATAGTGTCCTCCCGTAGGCACAGTGTAATACTACTACCAAAACAACCTCAATTTCTTCTTCTTTGAGACTCAAGACTATGAGAGTATAAATAAGCTGGTGTGATTTGTGTCGACTTTAATATCAGCGATACATCTTGCCGTATGATATTTATGAATGAATAAAATTGGAGAAATATTGGATAATGAAATTGAATTAATTGTGAAGAAGATGAAGAAATAAAATTAAAATTAAGACATATAATTACCCGGTATTCGAGATATTCAAGACAGTAACCAATTATTAAAGGGACCTAAAAATAGATGGGAAAAGGGTTTTAATTGAAGGATTTCATACCCAATTTAATAAGATTAACATCTAACAAATTAAACAAAACCCAACATCAAACAATCAAACCACAAAATTCAATACTTGGTCAATATCAAACAACAAACCCATAAATTAAATTAACAAATATGGATGGTAAGGAAAAAATACCTTTCGATTACCGCCATTGATTTCCTTTATGACATTTAGGTTTTCTTCAAACCTTTTTCTAGAAAGAGCCCAAAGAAGTAAAAGAAAGGAGGCGAAGGAAAGCAAGGTGTTGTGGTAGGAAGAGTTCAGAGAAAGAAAAGCCAGGAAAAAAATGTGTGGCTATGGAGAAAGATAACAAGAATGGAGGTGTTAATAAAAGTGAGAAAGCGGATAAGCTTTATGTGTTGCCGTAGGAAGCCATCGGTCTTAGAAGATAGATTGGGCCGTTACTTACATCCAAAGCAGCCCAACCTGTTAGTATGAGCTCACGCGCAAAGATCCAGTAAAGGGGACGCAAAAAGTTACTATTCATTATAAACGTAGTTGCTCATTCATGTACGCATTTTACTTTTTCACGGACTTTTTGCCATTTGTTTTCCATACCTTACCCTTCCTCCAAAAAACAAAAAAAACACTCTCTAATTCCGTTTCACACAAAATTAATCAATCCGTAGATTAATTAACTATGCACGCTAGTTCTCATGTCGATCAAGTAATAATCTCTTTTTTATTTAATTCATTAACGATGTTATAGGTAGATTAATTAGACTAATGAAATTAGGGTTTGTAAAAATAATTGTCAATTGAAAATTTATGGTCTAAATCTTGCGTCGTGGTTGCGGTGCTAGTTCTTCAAGCTCTTTTATATTCATGTATGGATAACTACCGCATCAAAGTAGTTGTACTAATTTTTAATTGATTTAGTGGAAAATGCACATGTACATTTTACAAGTTTTTATGCAATCGTTCTACTTTTCAATTGCTTTACTGCGTCTTTACTTTTGTAATCACCAACATTTACTATTTTCATTATTTTTAATTTGAGACTCGGACTCAGATTCGGATGAGTTTGAGGAATTTCCTGCAAAAATAATAGTTACCGGTCTAAGAGCGTCGTTAAGACCGGCCGAGGGCGCAAAGAAGACGACGGTGAGGCCGTGAGGGTGGTGGATGGTGGCTGTCGGGTATTGGTTAATGGATAGAGTAAAGAGTAAATGAAGAAGATTGAAAGAGATTGAAAAAAGGTAGTAAAATAAAATCATTAAAACAAAAGGGGTATTATGGTCATTTACGTCCATGAATGAGTAAAACTCGTACATGAATGAGCACCACTCATTATAAATAGTAACATGCCTTACTCACATTTTAGTAAGGTGTGTAGATATATATATACTTCATTTGTTTCGTTTTACTGGTTGTACGTGCTAGGATTTGTGCAAGATTATGAAAGAACATTTTGAATGTAGGTCTCTTATTTTATTAAATGAGGTACTAATAAAAATGATTATAACTTAAAATATATAATAAAATAGGTACGATAATTATGAAGACAATCAAACATGTACCAAATGAAAGTGGCATTTCGAACCACAATAAACAATAAACGGGGTACGAAAAATACATAAATAGGTACGACAAAAGTGGTCTATCAGTAACTTAGCGAGAGACCGTATCTCCAAAGTTTTAGTATAGAATATTAATTTTTGTATAGAATATTAGTTAAACATCAATAAATATGTCTTGACAATTGCAAAAGAAACATGAATCTTTGCATCAAGTGTTATTTTTATCCGACTATATATTATTTTTCTTTAAAACGAAACGACAATTAAACCAAAACAAATACTTTTCTTTAAAACAACACACAAAACGAAACGGATGGGGTATATAATAACTATATATAGGTTGTAAATCTTGCAGTTAAGGTTGAATATAACAAGATGTGCATTTACAACTTTCGTGGCATTTGCAACTTTATATGATATGATTTTGGTGTAGATTTTACTGTGGTAGCGTTTGTAAATAGTTAGTTTATAAGAAATATCTATTGCTCTGTAACTTTTCCATGTAAAATCATTTAATTTGATGATCATAATGTGGTAGACCTGGTAGTACATGGTAGAATTATTAAACAAATCAATATTTAAGTAACTACAGAAAAGATAAATTATTACTTTCTATATAATTCCAACATATTTCCAACATGGTGCCTAATCTATGCCGCCACCATCTCTTAGGGTGGACCAGGTTTAAAAAGAGGAAAATACACATAGATCAACGATTGCAACAACGACAAGCAACCAGGAATAACCTTCACACTAGTACATGAAGACATACCCAATTGTTGGTATATGTGGGCTAGTGCACTGACACCCCAAGCATAGAATCCTACATTCTCACTATCAGCGAGCAAGGGGAACAACGGCGAACGCTGTCAACAAAGTGCGTCGACTCTAACACCGATCTTCGTTATCTCACTCATCGCCTGAACCAAAATACCCCTTCTCTTGTAGATAAGGGAGATCAAAGTAGGTCCTAAAAGGCAACCTCAACTCATCTAGTTCCCCCAATATACATAAGGGAATCAACCAAAGCCCCGTCATCACCCTCTACCATGCAAATGCCACCATTCATTTGAATACCTAAGATCTATGCAATATCGTAAAAGAGTGTGATGATCTCTCCAAATGACATGTGAAAGGTGTTATATCCGACTGTCAACGAAAGCATAAATAAGGGGTATGTTTAAGTGCTCAACAATGCACCCTCAAAGGTGCCCAAGAACACTAATACCAACAACATACCTCATTTCCAAAGGCATCTCCTACGCAGTCAACTCCACCACCTTACCGTATTGTTGGTAACCTGTCACTGGTCGACCGACGTCAATAGAATTTGACCACAAGGAGTATGCAATGTGACCTCTAAAGGTGTTTTGGATTGAGTGATTTGAAGGGAAACGAAAGAGAGGGGGAATAAAGGATTTAAAATCCCTTGTTTGGATAGAAAATGAGGGTNNGATTTGGAGGGATCCAATTTCCATCCTCCAAGCCTAATCAAAATCTATCCACAATAGGCAAGATTTGGAGGGAAATTGTATCCAAACATCTATACCCCATCCCCCCTTCCCTTCCATTCTCTCCCTTTCCCTCGCCTCCTTCACTCTCCCCTCCCTTTCCCTCCGCTTTTACTATCCAAATATACCCTAAAGCTAGGAATCATGTGGTTGACCAATGGCCCAACATGTACACTCTCAGAAATAATCCAAGAGTGTCCTTCTTCCCTTTCTTCTTTTTCGGGACCATGGTGCTACTAGAACCATCTTCCGACGCCCGCTGCCAACTTTCCTTATGCGTCTCTCTAATCTTGACGACGGACGCAGAAGAAACATGTGTCTCTTGACCCACTCACTTAGCCTCCTCCTCACCAACTCGCTCAGGCTTAGATCAGACCTGATCCATACACGTCCAAGCTTACGAATGGACGTGTGTGTATTGGGGGGGTGAGTGGGTTTCTGAGAGACGTCCGGGTTATTTTTCGTTTTTTTTAATTCCGTCTTAACCTAGATTTGGGCGTGATGATCACTCTACGCTAATCAATTCTATTCTAATTCGTTGTAACATCGATGATTCTAATCTAATCCCCTTAATTCTACTTACTAATCTACAAATAATTACAAAATTAATAAAAAGATAACAGATTTAGATTACTTACGTGCTCGATTTATTGATTTTGGTGGTGGAATTGAAGCTTTGTTGTTGGTGGTGATGAAATTACAAAGTTTGCAAATTGTTTTTTTTTATTGCTTTGTGAGCGGTTTTTTAGTGATTTTTAGTGAGAATATGAAAAAAAAAACTCAAATTACGGGGTTTATAATCTCCTATTTACTAAAAGAATAGGTGAACTCACGAATCTTCACTCCAAAAAGTTTTTTTTTTAAATAAAGAAGTTATTGATAATTTAATTGTATTCACTTCATCAAATTATATAATTTTCACTAAACATTAAACTATAATATTTTAATTAAAATATAAATACTATAAAACTACTATAAACCATTAGTTCTGTGGTATAAAAAAATATTTATTTTAAAAAAAAATACATTTCAGCACATTCCTTAATTCTCTTTGATTAATTTTTAGTTTTAATTTTTTTTTGCTCGAAACGAAATACATAACGAGAAAAATGAGATACCACTATTATTTTACACTGGAATTTTACTCAATTTTGTTGAATAATTTTACAGTTTATTTTTTTCCTTATATCAAAATATAATGACGGGAAATATAAAAAAAAATAATAATGAGGTGTTAATTTAGCATTATCAAGTAATACAAAAACAAAAAACACTATAAATACCGTGTATTCATTGCGCGAGATCTAAACTAGTTTTATATTAGGAGAAGAGAGAGTGAGTGGTATAATTGGAAATTCATTAGAAAATGTTGACGGTTCGGGGTAGTGTGTCGATGTTAAATAGCGAATGCTTTTTAAAAAATCGATTAGTTTTAACGTTGTTTTGATTTTAGAAAAATCGATTTGTTTTACGTCGATTAGTTTAACGTTTTTTGATTCGTTGATCAAAGCAAATGTTCTTCGATTGTTTGTTATTGATACTCCGTATTAATTGTTAGTTTCGATTTTCAATCCTCTATTTACTAAAAGAATAGACAAAACTACAAATTTTCCCACTTAAATATATTTCCTAAAATAAAGTTTAGTTATTTTTAGCATATTNCTCGACTCTATTTGACGCTATCAACCGTGCATGCATTACGCATGATCTATACTAGTAAGTAGTAAGTAGTAAGGTAGTAATCTAACAATCGACAACAAAATTATTGACCTAGACTTACAAGGCCCGCCTCATACTCTCCCGGAGTCTCCCCTTCAACTTTCTCGTTTTTCGTTTCAGTAAATAAATACCCTCGTGAACCAAATTTGTGAAGTTTTAACCAAAATATCCAAGTGGACTGTTTTTTGTTTCTCGTTTTTTGCTTTGTGGTTGTGCCGTCTCATTATAGACGGCACATATCCNNAATACCACATTCCTAATAAGACAAGCAACAAATGGAGTGGTGGGGCAAAAAATGTCACCACTTTCAAGCTATTTGACCCGTCTTTAGCTATAGACAGATATATCCGTCTATAGCAAGACTAATTGCTGCTGGAATGACCACAAGCAGAAATTATCTCCACGAGCCACAAGTCACAACTCAAGGGTTCGAGCATTCAATTTAATCTACAAAGAATTATGTAAACGTAATATGTATTTTTGTTTCATACACTGTATTATACACACGTGAAATTTAAATAAATAAACATATCATTCTCAGTTTATGTTTGATTTTATCTTAATTTCCAATATATAATTGTGTTTAGGAACAATTAAATACAGGATGTATAATTTTACAGATTTCTTTGATACCTAACATCTCATCCTTTTTACATGCTGATTTTCCGGGTTCCAGGATATCAATCATATGCACTGACATCATCAAGGCCACAAAGCAATAAGAACTGACAACCTATTTTACCGAGCAGACATAAGGTTTACAAGGCCTTGATCTTCGTAAAAAGCGCCCACGTCCCACTCCGCTGTCGTCGAGGACATAGTCATCAGAGCAACTACCACTGATCTCATACTCGGTCTCAAGTGCGGGTTTTCTTGGGTACATGCATAAGCAAGTTGCGCCATCTGCACCACACCACACCAAGTTACAAGTTCAAACATAATTAACCACCAAAAATTAAGAAAGCTTCCACCAGATAATATACCTTTGTCGAAAACTAAGCTTCTTGATTTCTTTTTACACGGATACCATGCTATGGTGTGAACGGAAATGCAAGTTAAGTAAAAAGCTACTGATCATATAAAATTCACACATACTAAAAAATAAAATATATGAGATTCCGAGTAGGAAATTCATTTTGGACATTTCGAAAAGAAAAAGGAACCAGAAAGTGTAGCTATATAAATGAGTAGCAGTCCCTCAAAGCACTGATAAACATCAGGTCTCCTAGGGTAAAAAAAATCAAAGAGCATCAATAGATGTGGACTGTGGAGTCAAAGTAAGTTGATGAAGATGTCGGGTCACAAATGACCACGCCCACATGACACAGAAAAAGAAAGGATCCAAATAGGCTGTTTAAGATAAAGATACGGTCAATATAAAAAGGAAATTGGGAAGCCTAAAGCCGTTAAAGGTGGTCAGATGGAGTGCTAAGTTATAATTCACCTTGTAAACTGAGTTAAGTGGATAGTCATTTCCAAGCCTTGGATCAACAAGCTTCTGTATCTCAGTTGGGTTGTGCTGATTAATAACAGTCTCAAACTGTGAAAGCAGGAAACAAAAATTATTAGCCTTCATCAAACGAATCTTTTCATGTAGCATCTTTCTGCCATAAATTATGTCCAGTGAGTCCTTATTTACTTAAAAACATAATAATACCGACAATCTTGAAAACATATCCAATTCTCAGTTAGCTTTCCAATAGAACGGCCACCCAAGCAATAAGGCACAACAACATTACCCCAGTGCCTTAAGAGCTCTCGCAAATTGGAGGTAACAGGAGATTGATGTACACATCCTCCCAAGTTAGCAACATAAAACCGGTGCTTTGAAATGACCCAAATGAAATTGCGTTGAGAATAACATCAAATGACTATCATTTCATAATCAACAAAAGAAACACCAACAGTTTCATACTTTTATGTGCCTTTCCACTTTATTCCATCATAATTTACAATCGAAAAGTAGTCATTAGCTCTGGAAATGGAAAGAAGCCGTCCAACAAGTTAAATTAAAAAACAGAGAGAAAAATCCGTAGTTAAGATTGGTGAAAGCAAGGAACTCATAGAGGATTTACAAGGCCAACAAGGTGAGAAACCAGAAGATAATGAGATTTCTCTTTCTCTATAAAACCATAAGGTGAGAAACAAGGACTTACCAGGCCAACAAGGCCTTTAGAATCAGTGACTGATGCATTATCCTTGACTACAGCTGCCTTAGCTGATATAAGCTCATAGAGGACGACTCCAAATGCATAAACATCTACTTTTGGAGTTACTTCACCATATTGGGCGTATCTGCAACGAAAAAAAGACAGTTATGACTGCTGAACTTATGTAGTAACATGAGCGTAATCATTCAAGGAAAACATTGCCGTCCACAAATTCTTTCAGATTAATTATACAAATAGAGTTTGCAACAAAGTTCCTAAGTTTATTCAGCAAACTGAGAAACAGTAATGGAGGGCCGAGGAAATGTAGCCCAGAAAGTTTGGTGACAGTTTAGAGCAAAGCAAGACAAAAGTCCAAAACTTATGCATAAGAGAAAGCCGAGAGATTGTTTCAATGACATGACATTTCAACTATATATTAGACAAGTATCAGGCTAGTTTCTTACTCTGGAGGCATATATCCAAAAGTGCCCACTAGACGCGTAGGAGCAGAGAAAATTCCAACTTCAGTTAGCTTAGTCAACCCAAAATCTGCCACCTGCAAAGATCAGAAAGTAGGCACCAAAATTTTGAAGGTTTTCACTACAGTACCAGAAGCGGAGCTATGGGTAGGCTGAACTGGGCAATGGCCTGTGTTAGATTTATTAAAAATAAGTACAAAGCCTCCCTCAGTGGGCTGATTGTGTCGTAGCGTGATAGCGGTATGAAGTGCACGTTTAGAATACTGAATGCTTTTAGCAGTTGTGTTGTAGGTCTAAAGCTTATTGTCAACGGTTTTATGGTTTTCATTTGATTTTTTTTTTTTTTTTGGTAAAAAATTCACCCTTGATATTATTTTATTACCTACAAATTTCTTTATTTTTCTTAAAGATCTCCTCTTCTTAGTTTATTGTACTAACATTTACAAATGGATTGGCCAATAATATATCATCAACTTGACGGTGATCATTTAACTAATAAATATTTTTCAGTGGTTGGTCATACTATAGGCTTGGAGTGGTCCTTTTTATTAAGAGAACAATTAAGTTACTATTTCACTATTAACCATTTTACGACGCAAGTCGCACACTAGTTATTAAAATAATGTCTTACAGAAGGTTTAATGTTTTGCATTTTACTTATTTTCTCCATCACATATAGGTTTCGATAACACACTTCTAAAATTACAGAGTTAGTTTTTTTTCTCTACATCTATAACTCGAAAATTAACAAAAACACTTGTTAATCTGTATAATTCATATAATTATCTTAATTGCTAATATAATGATACTAATAGATATTGTCGGCGTTAAAAATTAATGGTGGGAGTTCTACGAGGAATGAAGATGGACGTAATCTGTATAGAAAGTAGGTGAATCATGAATGTAGTGGTCTGCTCTGTTATACATGATTATATATCTTAATCTCAACCAATCTTGTAAAACTGACCCATATTCATATATTTTCCTGACTTCGTCCCTGTAGAGTACAATGAGACATTTGTAAATCATACCTTTGCATGCAAGTTTTTGTCTATTAGTATATTGGCAGATTTAATGTCACGATGAATGTAAACAGGAACTGTGTGCTCATGAATGTACTCAAGGCCTCTAGCAGAATCAAGAGCGATTTGTACTCTAGCACGCCAAGGTAGGGGGTCTTTTCCTGGTTTGATAAAAAAATAAAACATTATTATCTGCCTCTACATATAAATTCTATCATTGTATTACGCAATTGGCCTTTTACCTGAGAATATAGTTTTGTATATGTGCAAAGATACATCAGAAAAAAATTCGTAAGGATAAAAATCTCACCAGAACCACGCAAATGCTGGCTTAAATTGCCATTCTCTATAAATTCATACACGAGGAAAAGACACTCTTCTACACAATAACCAATCAAGCGTACCTGCAGTCGATGGGACAATATATTTCAGGAGATAATTAAAGCAATGAAAAATCAATAGTGGACTTAGAATTATTTTTTTACGAGAGAAAATGTGGATTATAGGATGAGTCATGAGTGGGTCATGGCTGTTGTTGGAGAAGAACAAGTGGGATGAGTTATGTGCGGTTGTCAATGGATGAGATGGGAGTAAGGCTGGTGAGCAAATTTGTTTACGAATTGAGTTAGGAGCGTTTCAATGGGTTAGGACCCAATTTGACAAAAAGCCACTTAATAAGTTGTCAACAAAGGAAAGGAAGAGAATTGAGAAGACAAAAAATTGTTCCCAAAGAGTACGTGGGGAAAAAACAGAAGGATGGAGGAAGTAGTATTCATTAAAAGGACACAAAAGGAAATGACACCCATATACAAAAAGACACCATAAGCACACAGAACAATAACAAGTCTAAACAAGGAAACAAGGCACAATAAATTCAGATATATAGAATCGGGGAAACGCCTTAAACGTTGACATACAAATATTGGTTATAGTAGAAAAGGCCAATAAATTCAATATCATTGTAACAAAACATGCATAAATCATAAAGAATCGAGAACCTTACCAGGTTTAAGTGATGAACACGGGTCAACACCTTTAACTCAGCGAGAAATTCTTTTGATGCTTGCATGTCCATCTTTTTGATAGCTGCTTTCTGTAAGAAAAAACAATTTTAACCAAACAAAACCAGAAACTCAGCACCAAAGACATCACTACATTAGCCTCAGAAGAAGTTAGGATTTTAATGTGAAAATTGAGTATTTACGAGATAGAAGGTACACAGAGATGTCAAATTTGCATTCACAATCAAGTCCGGGAAAGAAACTCAAAAGATATCTGTAATTGCTGCTATGACTGACCTTCCATTAGCTGAAGGGTACAACTTTTGCTTCTTGTTTAAATAAGTGGATTATATCCAATTTTACAACTTAAAGAAAGATGTGTGACTATGCTGTTAAAATTGGCATACCATTGAGATGATCATACTTAATAATATCACTTCCAGTTATCAGAATTAACTTACGTGACAGGTAAATCATAAATGTTTTATCAGACTAGATTACCCGCTAATTGTTTTATCAATAATTCATACTTAATAATCATAAATGTTTATCAGACTAGCTATAGCTGAGTAAGCAATAAATTAGTTTAAAGTGCTGTGCAAACCTCTCCTCTCAGCTCTGCATAGTAAACATCACCAAAACCACCTGAACCAATCTTGTTAGCCAAGCTGAAGTTATCTGTTGCTTGTGCAAGTTCTTCATAAGAAAATTCTACTGATTTATCTACTGTAACTCCCATAGTTCCAGTAGCACTTGTAGTTGTACGTGAACTTCCATGAGCTGTCATAAAAAAAATCAACCTTGAATGATTACAATGATGAAATTCAAGCATAACAACATGCATTGCGTGACTTCCATGAACCTATGACATCATTTGTAGGCACAAACAATCAGTGAACTTATCTGGTACTTGCTCTGTGTGTTGATAAACTTCCTAGTTTGTTCTTCACAAAAAAGAGGACATAATAAGATGCGTGGCACAATGAGTTATATTGCTATTATTAAAATGCAACTAGGATATTTATTTTGGTCATTGGAGTATGACAAGAAGTTTAATCTTTTAATAGAATATATGACTAGGAGTCTTATTCTTAAGATGCGGGTTTGTCCTACATCGGAAGGTTACTTATGAATAGGGAGAAGGGGTTGTTTGGTTCGTGGTGGAATTACAGCCGTTGAAAGCTGTACGACTCGAGTTATTGACACGAACCGCCTGAAAACTGACAAGATAGAACCTGAAAATTTGATGAACCAGAACCTGACCCAAACCAAACCAGGTAAGGTTAACCAAGAACCGCTAGAACTCGAAATACTATGAGCTAAAATCAATCTGACCCAACCCGAACTAACGGATAACCGATAGAACCCGAAATGCAATGAACCGAAATCGACCCAAAGGCTAACGGATAATAGATAGAACCCGAAATGCAACGAACCGAAACCAACCTGAAAGCCAAACGGATAACCGATAGAACCCGAAATGCAATGAACCCGTAGATTGAGCCACAACACCTTGTTTCTTAGACATCCATGAGAACATCCCGGAACCAAGTGTGAAAGCATAGCCAGAAGTGCTTTTCATGTCGTCAATTGAACCGGCCCAATCGCTGTCAGAATAGGCTGTCAATTTTGGCTCTACACTGGATTCAAACATAACTCCAAAATTTGAAGTTCCCCTTAGATATCTCAGGATTCTTTTCGCTATTCCCATATGAATGTCACTTGGATCAGTCATGAACCTTGATAGTAGGCTTGCAGCAAAGATCAAATCTTCAAATCTGGTCTAGTTGTTGTGAGGTAAAGCAAACTACCCATAATGCTTCTCTATAGCCTTGTATCTGACTTCTGGTTGCCATCAGATTTGGATATATGCTCATTAATGGCCAGTGGTGTTGCTACTGGTTTGCAATGGTGCATCTTGAATTTTTTAAGAATATCCTGAGCATACTTAGCTTGAGAAATAAAGATCCCATCTTGAGATTGGTGAACCTCCATCCCAAGAATGAGCCCCAAATATGTCATCTCGAACATCTTTTTCACCTCCTCCTTGAAAGTAACAATCATGTTGTTGCTATTCCTAGTAACGAGGAGATCGTCAACATAGAGAGAGACTAAGAGAAAGTCATTGTCTCCTCCCCTTTTCACATAGAGCGTGTGTTCATTTTTACTTCTCACAAAACCTTGCTGAATGAAAAATGAGTCAATCTTGGTGTACCATGCTCTATGCGTTTGTTTCAAGCCATAAAGAGCCTTCTTTAATCTGTACACACTCTTCTTTTCCCTTGGCAACATAGCCTTTGGGTTGATGAACAAAAACTTCTTCTTCAAGCTCAGCGTTGAGGAAAGCCGACTTGACATCAAGCTGATATATTTTCCAACTCTTCTATGTGGCCAACGCGATAAGAGTTTTGACAGTGACAAGTCTTGCTACCGGAGCAAAAGTGTCTCCATAATCAACCCCGGCTTCATGTGCATAGCCTTTGACAACCACTCTTGCTTTATATTTGTTGATTGTGTCATCAAGATTTAATTTGGTCTTATAAACCCATTTGACACCGATCACCTTTACCTTCCTATCTTCCTATCTTGAGGTGGATCAACAAGCTCCCAAGTGTTATTTTTGATGATCATGTCAATCTCATTTTTCATGGCTTCCTGCCATTGGTCTTGGCAGCTTCCTCATAGTTATTTGGTTCATTAGTTGCAAAATAGCATGATTCACACAACTCGGGATCCAAATGAACAATAGGACAATTTTGATAGATCTGAGATAAAGATTTCTTTCCTCGTGGACCTGTAGCATTCTCATCACTAGAATGAGGGGATGCTGGCTCTCAATCGCTATTGTGTGGTGTACAAGAAGAGGTGGTAGGCGTGTTATGGGCGCTGTGAGGAGTGCTTGGTATACACTCTACTGGCTCTTGAGGAGATGAACCAGAATATTCAAATATCACACTTCTTCGTTCAACTTTCTCTTCTTCCCAATTCCACATAAAATTTTCATCGAACTCCGCATCTCTACTGATGATAATTTTCTCAGTATTGATGTTGAAAATTCGGTAGCCCTTTGACGGTGTGCTATAGCCAAGAAAAATTCCTTTCTCGGCTTTTTCATCTTTTTCATCCAACTTGGTCCTCTTTTGAGATGAAATATGAACATAACATACAAATCCAAATACTCGAAGATGTTTGGCTGTGGGCTTAATCAAACTCCAAACTCCAAACTCCAAGCTTCAATTCGAGTCACTCCTTGAACATCTTTAGTAGGGAGTCTGTTAGCAAATAGATAGACCGAAGTATACACGGCCTCTGCCCAAAATTTCTTTGGCAAAATTTTCTCTGCGAGCATGCAACGAGCCATCTCCATGACTGTTCTGTTTTGTTCTGCTTTTTCTTTCTGAAACTCTATTTTGCTGAGGTGAATAGCCAACTGTGAGTTTGCTGAACACTCTCGTCTTCACAAAATTTATCAAACTGCCTTTCCTCTGTCCGATCTCATTCTTTTCATCTTGCACCCTGTTTGTGTCTCCACTAGAGCTGAATTTCTTGAAAACATAGAACAAATCTGATTTCTCACGCATGAAATATACCCATGTCATACGAGTATAGTCATCAATGAACAAAATGAAGTACTTATTTTCGCTTAAAGGAGTTCTATGGGGACCACAAACATCGGTATGAACAAGCTCAAGTTCTCCTTTGCTCTCCAGTTGGTTGTGAGGAAAAGGCTTGCGATGTTGCTTACCAAGTTGACATGCATCACATAGATTTTTGATAGGAGGCAAAGAGAATATCACGCACCATGTTCTTGTGGTATAGGAAATTAAGCGCACCAATGTTGAAGTGCTCATATCTCTTGTGCCAAAGCCATGTTTCAACACTTTGGACTTTGTTAGCCTGCTCCAAAGATGTATCCAAGAATAGAGAAAATGCCTTGTTTTGCATTTTGATTATAGCAATTTCCCTTTTTTTGTGGATCATAGATGATGCAATGTTCATCTTTGAAGATTACGGAATAGCCATGGAGCATCATTTGAGGTATACTCAACAGGTTTTCACTAAGATCAGGTACTAAGAGAACATCATTGATAANNGAACATAAGACTTGTTTGAAGTATCAAGTTGAGTGAAAATCTTCTTATCATGAGTCATATGGCTTGTACAACCACTATCAATAAGCCATTTTTGCTTGTTGCCAGAATTTTCACTTTGACAAACTTGAAATAGATGATCCTCAATTGCTTGGTGGGTTTGGTGGGTGGAGTGATCTTGTGAGCTTGTGAGTTTTGTCTGGCTTTAATTTTACAATTTTTCTAAAAATGGCCAAACTTCTTGTAAAATCTACATTGTAGTTTGGGTTTCCCCTTAAACCAACAATTTTGCTCCGAATAATTGTTTTTGTCGGAAGTGCCACATGGAGAAAATTTTCCAGGTGTGGATGAACTATTGTTACCCTCCACATGTTTACCATTATCTTCTTTTAGATAAGGTAACTTTGATTTGTGCTTAGTTTGGAAAGCACCTTCAGTTAGCCAGCGATGGCTTTCATCGTTGTTGATGAATTTTTCCTCGTGTGCCAGCATAGAACCAAGTAGTGCTCAGATCTTTAAATTCTTCAATCATAGAGGCAATAGTATTGAACTTACTATTGAGAGTTACTAGCACCTTTGGAACGATTGTGTCATCGCTCTTTTGCTGATGACGGCCCAATGATTTTTGATGTTATGCTGTCCGAAACAGCACTATGGATATATGAAAGTGCCCTCGCATCTTTTATTTCATCAGTTTTTAATTGTTGTAGTTTTGCAGCGGAATATTCACTTCCTTCTACTCTTGCTTCAAAACCCTTTTCCACAATCTCCCATAAATCACAAGACTTTAAAAATAATTTCATTTTGACACTCCAATAATCGTAACTTTGTCCTGCAAAGTATGGGATTGCAGGGAGAGAAACACTTGAACTTGAAGCCATACTTCAAGAGGCCCTTTAAGATCCTTAATGGCTTTGATGCCAAATGATGCGATTTGGGATAGTTTATGTAAGAAAGTGGAGAGAAATAAGTTTGAGAAAAGGAACTAGTTTGTGATTGAAATAGTTTGATTTGATTGATATTGATTGATTGTATTGATATGTTAATTGATTACAATGCCTTACGGTTACATGGTATTTATAGGTGATACGCACCCTTTCATATTTTAGGATGTATGCATCAATCATCTAGATTCATAGTACATACATATGCATGAATGATCTAGATTCATAGTACTATGCATGATTCATGAATGATCTAGATAAATAGTATATACACTATGCATAAATAATCTAGA
>LHUT01000757.1:8100-20627 GCA_001412135.1 Silene latifolia subsp. alba
TGACATTTGACCCGTTTTGCTTAAAGTGGGTGGATATTTGGTCCGTCTATAACTATAGACGAATATCCCCGTCTATAATGAGACGCTTTGCTATAATTATTATATAAATAGTCGGAAGATAGGAATAATAGATAGTTAGGTTACCTGGAGGAGTGTAGCCCACAGTTCCTCTTACCCCAACAGAGCTTGAATGATTTACGCTTTCTGACAGGAATTTTGCCAGTCCGAAGTCACTCACATGTGCAACCATATCGCCATCTAGGAGGACATTGCTTGGTTTGAGGTCGCAATGGACAAGCGTCTCATCACAATGATGGTGTAGATACTCCAAAGCAAAAGCAACATTTACTGCAATATCAAGTCTTTGGTTAAAGTTTAATGTCTTTGGCACATCATCGACTTGGGCCGCTGGATGCAGCCACTCCTCCAAACTCCCATTTGCCATGTACTCGTAAACCAGAGCTTTAAAATCATTGCCTTGATGATCAGTACTTGAACAAGCGGTTATCACCTTAACCAGATGCCGATGTCTAATGTTACGAAGCACGCCACATTCAGTCATAAAACTCTTAGAAGCACCATGATGATCAAGCTTGAAGACCTTTATGGCAACTAATCTTGAATCTGGAACAAGTGTGCCTTTGTATACGACCCCAAATGCACCGCTGCCTATCCTGTTTTCGGCTGAGAACCCGTTTGTGGCTTCCAGGAGGCTTTGGTACGACAAATTTAGAAAATTATCTGAATTCCTCGAAACACCTTGTTCCTTCTTCTTCTTCTTCGTGCACCAATAGGTATAAGATAATACGAGTGACACCAGCAAGATAACTCCCAGAAACGCAACCAGAATGGCAACTATCAGTCTCTTTCTGAGGCCTGCTTTTCTTCGTATTATCTCCAAATTACATTTGGGTAACTTCAACTCAGGTTGGCCTCCACAGAGCTTACTGTTACCAACAACTGAAACAGCTGTTACATTGTTGAATACTCCCCCTGTGGGCACCCCGCCTTCGAGGTTATTGTAAGATAGATTCAACATCTGCAACTTAAGGCTTAGGCTTGCCAGATACATGGGTATTTTTCCAGACAAGTTATTCCGGGACAAATCTAATGCAGTGAGACCTTTCAAAGCCTCTAAAGCATCGGGTATGGTGCCTTTGAAAAGGTTTCCCTCCAGATACAGTATCTCCATAGACAAACAAGCACCAAGTGCGCTTGGTAACTGACCTGAGAGCATGTTATGTGATACGTCAAGCATGCCTAGACTAAACAATTGCGCAACTTGTGCAGGGAGAGGCCCGCTTAGCTTGTTACGAGATAAATCAAGTTCTATGGATAATAGGGTGAGACCGAATAGCTGAGGGGGAATTTCGCCACTAAGATTGTTCTGAGAAAGAACCAATGTTCGTAGGTTTCTACAGTTCCCTAGATCTGAGGGTATGCTCCCATGTAGATTGTTCTCAGACAAATCAAGAAGTGTCAGTTGAGTTAAGTTGCTTATAGAGGATGGGATGCTTCCTGATAAACAGTTACCGCCTAAATCTACGCTGTCAAGGTATAGAAGCTTCCCTATACCTTGAGGAATGATCCCAGAAATATTGTTTAGCCCCGCATGAAGGACCTGCAAATTGACTAGGTTGTCAATGCAAGACGGAATCTCTCCGTCTATCTGATTACTTTCTAATCCTAAATAATACAGCATCGTGAAATTGCAAATGATTCTCGGAATATTTCCTTTGAAATCATTTAAAGTTGCATCAATTATCTGTAACATGCTGGCATTGGCCAAAGAGGAAATAAAGTCGAGATCAGTATCCTGCATGCCGTTCACAAGGGAGTTATTGGCAAGGAGAAGAAACCCAAGCTTTTCTAACTTCCCTAGAGAAGGAACTTGTCCGTGCAGCTTGTTATCGTTTAATAGAAGGTATTCAAGTTTGGAGAGATTAGATACGGAAGCAGGGATTATTCCCGTAAAATTATTGTTGCTTATGGAAAAGAAGTCTAGATTAGGGAGCTTGAACCCCAAGTCCCAGGGAAGGCTTCCTTGGAAGCTGTTTACTCCCAAATCTAATGTTTCGAGAAAGGTCAAGTTAAATATTGAGGCGGGGACAATTCCAGATAGCTGATTTTGGGATACCGAGAGGAAGGTTAAGTTTTTCAGTTTGCCAAGGCTATCTGGAATCGTCCCTATCAAGTTGTTGGTGGATAAGGACAGTCTAGTGAGAGATGATAAGTTTCCGAGACTTGAAGGGATTGTTCCTGAGAGGAAGTTGAATGGCAGTGACAATAACTGGAGAGACGGCAGAGAACCAATCTCGTAAGGAATGTCGCCTGCCAGCTTGTTAAATTCCAGTCTCAGCTCAAGCAGGCTAAAACAACCAGACACATTTGATGGAATAAGTCCGTCTATGGAATTATTATTCAGCATGAGATGTTGCAACGACTGCAAACGACCTATTTGAGACGGAATTGTCCCCTTTAAAGTGTTGTTTTGCAGGTTCAGCACCCTTAAGAGGCTTAGATTCCCTACATACGGAGATATTGTTCCTGCAAGCTTAGACGACTGAAGGTCTAGTTTGATCACCCTTAGGCGGCGAGTATCACAGTAGACACCATACCAGTTGCAAAAATGGAAGGTGTCATTCCAGGAGCTCAGTATGTCTAAAGGGTCATCACTTATTTTGGCTTTGATTTCCAGCAACGCTTCCTTCTCGGTTTCATTGCTGCCTGCTACGCAGGAATGAACACAAGACAGGAAAATTGCTGCGGAAATGAACACAGACAATGAGATACAGCGTGACATGTTTAATGGTGGATGCTGGATAGTGTTTTGTACAGTATGTGGGTGATGGTTGTTGCTTGAAAAAAATTTGAGAGCACTAATGTCTATTTATTAGTCACATATCGCGGTGTAAACAAGAAGAATGGTGGCGAGTAAAATAATACGAGTAGTAAGATGGTAACACAAGAGATTAGAGAAGATGACTGACACAGAAAGGTTGGGATAGAAATTTCCAAAACAATGTTCAAATATAAAGAAATTAACAAAAGGGTGTTCATATGAATAAACTTCCACAAAATGAGTCCACGTAGGATAAGGATGTACGAAGCTTTGCTACTTAATTTTAAAGCTAAATTTAGCCAAAACAATATATAGAAAAATATAGATAAATTTGAGTTTGAGACGGCTCATATATCATATCACATGCGTAGTTTTATCTTTGATATTGACCTATTTTTTTTCCGTCACAAGCAATATATTGACCTATTTTTTTTCCGTCACAATATATAGAAAAATATAGATAAAATTGACTAACACAAAATCTCATTGAAGACGGGTACTATCCGTCACAAACTTGTGACGGATATCGCCGTCTTCAATGAGATTTTGTATTTTTGATAATAGTTTAACTTAACCCTACTTTAATACCGTAACTTTTTTTTTTAGCCCTTGAACTCGACTGTATTTGATAGTCTAGTTAGTCTTCCTTAAGATAGAGGCAAGTTTTATCTTAACCCTATTTTAACCGTTAGTCTTGTTGAGGGGGACAAGGTGGGGGCACCCCCATGTGCTTCCTTTTCTCCTCTATTTNACCACGACTCCCTCTCGTCCCTCCCAAATTGCAGGGTAGGGGGCGTTTTCAATAGGGTTTTGTGTGTTTCCGTTGGGTGTGTTGAGGGCGGGTCGGGGGAAGGGACGGGTAATGCCACTCAGAAAACGGGGAGGGGGGACAAGGTGGGTGCACCCCCATGTGCTTCCTTTTCTCCTGTATTTGGGTCTTTTGTGAGAGGAAATGGTATCCGTCACTCCAAAGTGACGGATACGTGCCGTCTTCAATGAGATTTTGTGCTATTTTAATACTGACTTTTTTTTTTTTTGCCGTTGAACTCTATTTGATAGTCTAGCTAGTCTTCCTTAAGATAGAGACATTTATCGTAAGTTTAAAACGGGTCAAATATCATATCACATGGGTATATAGGATAAATGTTTTGCTTTTTGCTTTTTTCTATGCACTATGCTTTTGTTCATTATTCTTTTGTTCTGTTTATCCCATATGGATATATTTGACCCGTTTTAAGCTTAAGAAGAGAATTTGCCTTGGTAGGTATAGTCTATGAATGTATGAATGGTGGTATGAGTGGTATCAGAAGAAAGGACTATTCTGCAACTTGCTGTTAGATGATATAAAGTAGCTTGACTCACTGACCCACCAAAGATGGCGGCTCAAGAGCTTTGATGAGTACTTAGCATGGAGAGTCTTCAGTGTATGAATGCAACAATAAACAATTGCAAAAGAAAGAACAAATAGTTTTAAAACGTATCGAAACATATCTCGGAAGTCATAGGAGACTTGATTGCAGAAAAGGCAAGCGTGTCATCCCTATCTACCAAATAAGCAACCTGACCCGATCAAACCCGAACCATCTTAACCCGACACGTAACCTACACGAATGATTTAATTGTGAATTTTGAGTCAACTTTTGGGTCAATTTCGGGTTATCTTTGGATCGGGTCAACTTTCAGGTTAATTTTGGGTAATCATTCGGGTCGGGGCACTAGTCGGGTCAGTACATGTATCGGGTTAACTCTGGTCACGAGTCATCTCGGGTTTGGTCGGGTCTGGTTTTGGGCCAGCCTTTATCGGATTACGGGTCATTGTTGGATCGGGTATGTTTCAGGTCGCAACATTTTCGGGTCTTATCAGGTCGAATTTGCTCGGGTTTGGGTCGGGTCAGATATTCATTTATTAATGTTGTTTGCATCTTCATATATTTTGTAACAATGAGTCAATGATAATGTCTTGTAACTCACAATAGTCGTAGAAGCTCTACCCTTTTTCCAATAGATTACAGAAAAAAATGGCTTAGAGCCTTGAGAATTCAACCGTCACCAATGGAGGAGCCAATACAATCTGATGTTATTAAAATGGAAAATTTACTGTCAGCAATAAATGAATGAATTTTTATAGAAAAGGACCGTCTTATTGTAGACTTTGTAATCGCTATAAATACCAAACTATATTCATCAAACATAGTTTCATCCTCACATTCTTATTGAAAAAAAAAAAAAAAAAAGTTGAAATGGGTAATAATACCAAACTAAAGTTAAAGCTCCTGGTAGATACAAAGAATAACAAGGTTCTGTTTGCTGAAGCAGGCAAAGATTTTGTGGACTTTCTGTTCCATTTAATGTCGTTGCCTGTTGCGACCATTGTAAGGCTCGTCAATGCGACTGACATGGTTGGTTGCATTGGCGAGCTTTACACCAGCATTGACTCTATGAATTCTGAGTATCTGCTTTCAAACATGACTAAACAATCTGTTTTGAATCCAAGAATCGGTGCTGCTGTTCCCTTATTGTCCCTTACTGGCGGCAAACCTACTATTAGTCAGGAACCACCTAAGAGGAAATTCTATATGTGCCCGTCGGGCCATGATTCTTCTCAATACTGCTACGGTGATAATGGTTATTACATTAACCATAACAAATACGTGTCTGATGCCCAAGGACAAAAATGTCCATCTTGTAGCTGTATTATGGACAATGAGATGGCGTATGTTGAGCCAAAGAAATCTGTGGACGTTGTGCCGCCTAGCGAGGGATATGTAAAGGAGGTAGTGACATATATGGTGATGGATCATTTGGCGGTCAAGCCCATGTCGACTATTTCTAGCATTACTTTGATCAATGAGTTTGGAGTTAAGGATATCAGCTCCCTGGTGGAAAAACATGTTCAAGTTACTCTCAATGAGGTATAAAATACAAACTTGGGAGTAAAGTTGTATTTCTATTGAAAACATGCATTTCATTAATTTGATGAATGTTTTTTGACAATTTGACAGGGAGTAGCAATCTTGAAAGCATCGCTGGAGACTCGAGATGTACTGACGACTGTCTTCCTCGGGAAGAACATTTAGAATCCTGCTCTCTTATGGAGTCCTACCTAGCAGCTGTTTGCTTTGTCACTGTCGCGTGATTTTGGTTATGTTACTAAGATGTATGGAGTATTTTGTTATTTTGGGCTGCGTCTAGGCTCTATTTGGTTAGCGGGGTGACGCTGTTTCTATCATATTTTGAGTAATGAAATGCTTTGAAACTAAGAGTGTTTTTTAAAAATTCAGTTAGTTATCTTATTCATGACGGCATTGCTGATGGAGATGTTACCATGAAGTGAATTTTGGTTAAAACTTTCAGATTTGAAATTGCGATAAAAGGTGTACATAATCAATTTACGAGTATTTCGACCACATTCATTGGCAGCTGTTCATTTGGAAAAAGAATGAATGATATGTAACTTCAGGTATATAAATTTCAGCAGCACTCTGGACCCGCATCTCGGAAAAATCCCACCTGTGTTGAAATTACAGTTTCTTTGGTGATGGCATTGGGCTACATGGTGGCTTCAAGTCGTCATACCTTTTCACAGACCGCTTTACTTAGTATGAGCAGATTAGATAAATGAGATGCCTAGATAGAAGGTAATTGAGCTTACATGGCATACGGGGAGAGCGGCCTTGGTTTTGGTTTCACTGGATTTTGCTCTTCCACAGGTGAAATTTCATCGACAGTTGAGATGCTCGGTTCAACGCCATTATCCGCTGATATGCTACTAGTCTCAGTTTCAGTTTCTGCAATCGGCCCATTTTTGCCAAATGAATTTGGAGGTGTTGGAGTCGGGGAAGTAGGGGGTCTCAAGTCATCATATCTGCAACAAAACATGAGTGCTTTGATTTGATGCAAATGACTGTTTAGAATCTTTTGATCCACACACAAAAACACATAAACTTACACAGGAAACGGCGAGTGGTAAAATGTAGATTCCCTCGGATCATTTTCCAGCTGAGTCCCAACAATGATATTTGGTACCCCATCCACGACTTTAGGAGTTTTCGAAGATTCTTCAAGGGAATTACTCGGGGTAGATGGGCATGGGGAACTCGGAGGCTTCAGATCTTCATAGCTACAAAGATAAAAGGAAAACAGACGTCATCAGAGTTGTTGGACATATGTAAGCCGCATAAAATAGGGTGGATATATAACTTACGCAGTATAAGGGGAAAGAGGCTGCGGTTTCTGTGATATAACTGCATTCAACTCAGTGGTGTCAGGTAACACCTCGGTTTCAGGAACACTGGTAGGAGTAGGAATATCTGGTGTATCAGATTGTGTATCAGTAGAACTAATTTCCTTAATCTGACCAGTAGGCGCAGTTGGTGTTGGTGATGTAGGTGGCTTTAAATCATCGTAGCTGAAGCATAACAACGCTTAGAGTCATATTTGACGGAATCATCCAGGAACTCAGACTGGCTTTGATATCATGTTAAATTCAAATAAATCTGCTTACGCTGTGTATGGAGACAAAGGAGTAGGTTTAGCCACTGCAGTCTCGACTTGGACTGTTTCCTTTTCAGCCACATCCGCTGCAGCTTCATTGATGGAACTCTTGACAGGTTCCGGATCAAGTGGCTTAACTACCACATCCAGTTTCTGCTAATGCAGCAAAAAGAAAACCAAATTATTCGACGTGTCTGTTCTTACCCTGTTACCCATGAAGATATTGAAAGGCAGTATTTACCTTTGGTTTAGACATGTCTTTCCGTTTAGATGGGATTTTTGCAAGCAGATCCTCCATAGGAGTTAATGGAGCAGTTGTTTCAGCAACTACTTCTACTATTTTGCAGTACGAGAGAGCACGATTTTGTGCCATTACACTCAAGAGCTCTGCGACCTACCATAAACTGATAAATGTTACTGATAAGTGTATTTTAGGCACAAATACACTTGGAAGTTTGAAGATACTGTTAAGAGTATAAAACCGATCTTGGGACTCCAACCATCAGCTTAAGCTTTTGGTCATCTCAACCAAAAGCATCGGTTTTATACTATATATTTCGGTTGAGAGAAGGACCAGACCACATGGTAAAGATAATTTAAATTATACCTGCAGATTCGATACTTGTCCCCCAAACAAAGTGTCTTCCTCGGAAAGGGTGATGTTATGAGTTTCTTTATAACTGTCGGTAGGCCTCTCCATGCCTCCTGGTCTCACTATCTGAAAAAAGCATAATGGATTTCAGCATAAAATGTATCACAGAAGATTATGCTTCCACGTGCGCAACAAACACTCACAGTGTAGGGAAGACCACTGGCTATAAGCTCTAATTCTGCTTTCCTCTTCCAAATGAGCACGCCCCAAAACAAACTAGAACATGAATAGTCAAGTATGAATTTTACGGACAGTGTGCAAAAATGAAAAATGAAAAATCAACATCAACTTATCTTCTTACTTGAGGATAGCCGCAGGGAATCCGATCTTGTTTGTACCCAATGAAGTAACCAATAAGAAATGCTTAACCTTTGCAGCTCTTGCTGTAGAAGATGTCAAGAATTAACTAGTTAAAAAGCTATTACTCGGTTCATTCATCGAGAAAATCTTATTTTAGGCTGAAGTTTTCTCTGGTGTATAGACTGTATGCATTCAGTTATTAAAAATTCGGCAATAATGCAGCAGAAATCGTTTTAGACTTTTAGTAAACCTTGTTCAGCAGGCTTCATATGAGAAAACATTCCAATATCGACAACTAATACTTTATATGTTCTTTTATGAATAAACATATGAACCAAAAAATGGCTTGCCTGCATCAACTAGGTTTTTAGTAGCCTGGTAATCAATGCGAAAAGGTCCAGTGATGTCAAAAATTTCCTTCTCGCTGGCACCAATACAGCATATAACTACCGAAGCAGAACCAATTGCTGGAACTATTTGATCACGTTTCTCAAGGTCGCATTCCACGATTTCAAGCTTCTCTATAGCTGGACTAAACACCAAAACAAATCTGTTATAACTGCCAACTAATGTTAAAGTAGATTGCATCAAGCAGTTGTGTGTGTAGGTCTAAGAGACGGCAATCTCAATAATCGCTGCACTCCACTTACGTTTACCTCCGTTACTGTCTTCAGTGTCAAGCTTCATCTCTTTAACACTCTGATATGCATAAAATCAGGAATGTGTTAGGGCAGAAGAATCCGTAACTAAATTTATGTCGTAAAACTGAGAAAACATACTTGAATCAGACTTTCTGCTCTTTGTGCACTCCTCACTCCAGCTCTAACTTGGAAACCCTTTTTCAAAAGTTCCCTACAGAAAACAATCAACTCTTTATCAAATCAGAGCAGAAAATTCACAATATTTCTGGCAAGTTATTGACTTTGACTTTTATGATTAAGAATCTCAACCTTACAGTTCGCGAGCCAACTTTACCAGTAGCACCAGCAACAAATACAGTGTCTTTAACTTCGGAGTCAGTATTGTCCTGAGTATTGGCAACTGTTGTAGAGCTGACTCTTGTAACACCTTGAGTTAATCCATAAAAATATCCCATTATTGATCTTAAGAACCTTAAGAATATACATCAAGGCATCGACACATTCGACCATAAGACATTCACAGACAAAATCTTCTAGTCATCAGCCAATATTTTTTTTAGACCATTTTAGACACAACTCAAACAATTCACACAAAGACTTAACTTTTACTCCATATCCTTTAGTGACGGTTCAAGTTAGCCAAACCCGAATCATTTTGGCACAAATCACCATTTCCCAAACTTTTCTACTCACAATTAACCCACCTGAGCAATTGCATTTGAGCACTAATCAAGCTAACTGAGATATACACAAATACTTGTGTAAAACGGTTTTCCATTAACATAACTACTCTTCTAAAAGTAGCTATCAACTTCTTTTATGTGCCCTAGATTGGTAAAAAAAGGGTTTTACCATAAGATATTGTAAAACTGTTCTACACAAGAATCGCGTCCATAAAAACAACCTCAAACAACCCAACTGGGAATTAAGTAACAAAGTTGAAAAAACAAGATGAAAATCCATACCAGATGATAACTGAGCTCTAATGCAAGAAAAATTGAGCTTTCTAGAAGATGGGTATAATCTGGGTTTGAAGAATTTGTCAAAATGACCCAAAAGTTGGCATCTTTGTGACAAATAGTTATTGGATAATGTAGTTTTAGGAAATAAAGAAGATGGTTTCAGAGAACAAACTTCCATGTTGCAGGTTGCAGACTTGCAGGTTGCAGGTTTTGCAGGTTGTTAATGTTACAGGAACATTAAGCATTCAACTGAGTCAGTGTGTGCCAGTGACTACTAAATTCTAATGATCTAATCTACAGTTTCTTGCAATTTAATTTGTGGAACACAAATATTATAATGTGTACAAAATAGAGGGATTTTCATTAGCTCATTAAGGATATGATTTGGTCCTACTCCCAACTTTTAGATTGTGGCTCTTATTTTGTCTAACATTTATCATAATTATCAACTACCTAATTTTAATCTTTTAAGCACATTTTTTAGGCACAAATTCTCATTTAAGGCGGTTAATTCTCAAAATTATATCCTTAACCTCAACGGAAATATCTCCGAAGAGTCTACCGAGGTAATTGGTCCCAATCCAATCAAAAATTAGGAAAACATGCAATTGAGTGAGGTTGGAAAAAATTGACAAGGGTATAAAGGTAAAATGTATATGTGAAAGAGTAAAATGCGAACTCTTTATTATTCCTATTACCTTTAGCATAAGGGATTCCTAAACTATGTGACATAATTAATACAGACTATGGAGTATTAGATATTAATCAAACCGAAAATAATTGTACAATGTACCTTGCTTTTTCCTACTATAATACGGAGTAAGTCATTGTACGCCTAATCCCCGGCCATCAATACAGTATACAACAAATCTGGGTCTATCGGCGATAATTTGACATACTATCTAGCACTGGCTACAAGTCTAATGTTGATACGGTTGGGTCCATAACTGTATACGTTCTTCAGCGTGTGAAACCTCGTCACTCCAGTTAGTCCGAAGGAGCATTAACAGCAATACCAGCGTTTGTAGCAATAGTCCGCTAAGTACTCCAAACCAGATCCCTTGTAGACCGAGTTGAAACTTAAATCCAAGCAAACCTCCTGCAGGTAGACCTATTAAATAGTAGCATACTGCATTTATCCAACCGACTTGAGTCTGCCACCCTGCACCCACTGCTACCCCTGCGTTTTTCAATCTAAAAGATATTACAAACTGAATCCGAAAATAAGTGGAGAAAACAGATATGTGAAAAAGTTGTCGAGGGAGATTTACCGTGTAGAACAGGTTGGATGCTGTTAATTAGAATAGCAACTGCTAAGAAATAACCTAACTTGGTAGTCTCTTTTATTACCGCACTTTCAGATGTGAACATCTTTGGAAACTCGTCCTTTGTTGCGACTGTAGCTGCAGCAAACATTATCCCAACTAGAGTTGATGTCACCAGAGTTACACCTACTGCTAGTTTTGCTGCCCTGTGATTTCCTGCTCCTAACTCATTGGAAACTCTCACACTGTACAATTTTATTTTCAAGAAAACGTCTCAGTATTCCGCTTTCATCAACAATCCTGGCCAAAACATGGCTAAGAAGGCGCTTTCAAGCCAAGATTCCTACTTCAAAATTACTTTAAAAGTTTTAATGAGTCTTACAGCAGAAGGCTCATTACCTGACTGCAGCACTGAAGCCATAAGTAATCATCAACGTCCAAAATTCCATGTTCGCGCTGTCAGAAATCAGAATGACAGTAACTTCAGACAAGATGAAAGAACGAAGAATGTTGTTTAAATTTGAATAGCAGATAGAATTGTTTCGGGTATTGACAAACCATATTGAAATCGCATCTACTGCAACATTTGCTTTAGGAAGCCAGCCAACCAGAAGAATCACTATACTGGGGTACCATGTCTCCAAGCTGCAAGTGCAAATAAACACACTGTCAGCCGAAAACAGTTTCCTTTTTTTTGTCCTAGATAATGCTCAAAGGCAGTACAGTACATATATGGTTACGAGATGCCATAGCTCACCATAACATCAATGCTGAAGCCAAGGAGATCTTCAGAAATTCGAATAATGACGTTAAAGCTGAAAAGGATAAACCAGTCCATGACTCAGGGAAAAACCCAGAAACAATATATATCATTTGAGCAAAAACAATTATCCACCATGAAATATTCCCAGCAATGGCAGCACCAATCAGGCCATAACGGAATACGAGCAACCAATTCAGAAATGTATGAAACCCAACCACTACTACTGAAATTACAGACATCACCCAAACTCTACTCTGTGCTTGTAGAAACTTTTGTATAGGAAAGTTGAATGCATAAGCAAACAACTGTGGGATAACCCAAATGGCATAATTGCCCGCTGCTTCGGAGATAATTTCATCCTGGTGAATGATCTTAAGCAAAGGTGATGTAAACAAGTACAAAGGGGTAAGAAACAAAGCTGTAATAAAAGTGATGATGAATGATCTTTGTAAGTGTATTCCAAGCGTTTGGAAGTCCCCGGCTCCTACAGCTTGACCACTTAGCGTCTCCACAGCGCTTCCCATTCCTAGCTAAGAACAGCAACATGTCAAAGTCCGAAAGCTTCACATTAAAGCACCGGAAGTAAACCAAAGTTGGCTGGTGTGAGT
>LHUT01000757.1:20633-34965 GCA_001412135.1 Silene latifolia subsp. alba
TTGCCTTCAGTACCCTGAAGGAGATTGCCCCCGCTGTTTCTATTGTTCAGAATGTCCTGGTCAACACCAAAAAAAAGCATTGGAAGTAAAAAAGGCGGAGAAAGAAACATACCATAGCACCAAATACGAAACCTTCAAGGACATTTTGAACGATGGAAACCGCGGCTAATTCAACCTGACCTAAAGGTCCAATGTAAGCAGTGGTTATGAATCCGATGGAAAACTGAGCAACTGATGTTAATATAGCAGGCGCGGCTATCTCCCACATTTCCTTAGCCTCTTCCATGCTTCGAACGTGGAATTCTGTCCATCCTTTAATCTTTGACGGTCCCTCGAGTTCAAAGGCTTCAACCCTTTCAACAGGAAGAAGCTTTTGTTCCTCGCTCTCATCTGACATTTATCGTTAATGCAACAATATTGGGTACAAGAAAAATGTACGTGTCTTCCTTCAATCCTTCCTGGTTCAGAACGATGTGGGATCATTACGTACAAATGAATGATTGCATAGGAATATAGAACAAGAGTCAATCCCACGTTCCTTTCAATTGTTATCAGAAGGAAACAGTAATCAATCAAAGTTGTATTTAACAATTGATTTCAATGCATGAGGGACGTGACTGATCATGTAATAGATTATGGAGGAGACAAATTCAATAGAATATGGATTCCCTGCAGATAAGGAATAGTGGTCAATGAATCAATGATCATCTCTATGATTCATTCATACAGGTCATGCTTGGAGGATCACACAGATCTATTATGGAATGACCAATTTTGTTGCCAGTTCTTGATCATGTTAGGTCATCTGAGAATCGAGATGGACGCATTAGATTGAGTTTGATTCGGGTCATTATTTAGTCAAGTTATATTCATACATACGTACATTTTATCTTATGTTGTCTAAGTTTCGAGTTAAGGGGGTGTTTGGTAAACAATAGATTGGTAAATTTTCAGCATATTTAACCCTTTTAACATGTTTGAACCATTTACACATAGATACAACAATNNCTGCTGAGTACCAAACAGGGCCATAATGCCACGTCGTTAGATATATTCAAATTTCTATCTAATTTAGACCATTATTATTCTCTCAAGACTCAACATGTTATCAGGTCATCCACAAACTAAGCCAACATTGTACCGTGGGTAATTTCGGGTTGCCTTGAAGCTGGGTCAAGTCTAGTTGACACAGCTAAGGTTGTTAACGGTTTGGCTTTTGGATCGAGTCAGGTCTATTAAGATTTCTAGTTCATCAATTTCCTGAGTTTTGCCAAGCTGGACTTTCGATTTTGCATGTACGGTTTGGTGAGTCGAGCTAACTTTTGTCAGCTCCCTCTATGAACAAGAACTGGCAACAAAATTGGTCATTCCATTTCCATCCAACGAGAAATGAATCTAATTCGCTTACGTGCAACGTTCAGTTAAGTAGGCGTATTTCGAGAGACAGCCTTGATTTGATCTAAGGGAAGGGGTACTCGGTAAACGGTCAAGCATAGCTAGTTTAACATGGACTGCAAGATCAGAAATCGGACCTCGTATCAAAACGGTGATATTTACAAGTTCTAAAGTTATTATTGATCACAATGACGCAGTGGTTAACTCATAATTTTCCGAAACATGGCTTCATCACACTGACCCAACCCAGATCTCACTATCTAGGTTCGTTGTGCCAGAAGTTCAATGTCAGTACCAACTTCAGCAAGCTTTGCTTCTTTGGAGGCTTTTGCTGCTTTTGCAATGCTCTCGACTTCAAAATCCAACGCCATTCTCTTGACAACTCCATCTAACATCTGCATTCATCCGTCAAATAACAATGATAACAGATACAAACATAAAGTTTCAGGCAGGCATATAGGTTTCATTCATAAGATGCCGCCACATCAACCACATTGAAGTTCAGTGGTTCTATAACTAGGCACACCAAATAGAAAATGAACCACAACTACCCAAAATGTGAACGGCATCATATTGCCCATAGAGAGCAAGAGTGTGGTACATGATAGTCGAGAATATCCACAAACTTCAACTTTAAGTATTCACCCGTGTAAATAGCACATTGAAGCAAAAAGCCACAGGGTGCAGTGCAACAGTTGAACATGGTAACTAATACAAGTAGAAGACTGGCCACATAATGTCGTGTTCAAGGTACAGAGAACTGCTGCTTTTTTTTTTATAAACACCCCTCTTCCCCCTCCATATTGAAAAGCAAACACAAACCCAAAGAAAAAGAAACTGAACATACCAATGAGCCAACAGCAACTAAAGCCCGGAACTTGGCCTCCACCTCCGCGTTTTCAGACTCAGAAATCTGCAACAAAGAATCAATGAGCACACAGCTAAATTGACAAATTTGTCTACCACTTGTTAACAAAGAATCTGCAACAAAGAATCAATGGCTTGGCTTTGCATGCTTATTTAATTTAAGGATACCTCAACATTGTTGCTATGGCTAAAAATACGCAAGTACATGAAAATCGAGAACACAAATGCCTGCAGCTCAATGACAAAGAGTACATAAAAGTAAGCAGAAGTTCACCTCAAGGGCTGCCAATAGAACTTGTGACTGCCCTTCTTCATCTTTCTTTTCAGTCAACAAAACCGCGTAGCTGTAAAGCAACAATTGATAGATATTAAGAACCAAGATAAACATACTCCAAATTACAATACTCAAGGCCTTAATGCCTACTGTGAGAAAAGCCAAATGAAACATTACTCCAAAGTCCAATGTGATGTGGTATAGAGCGCCACACATTAATCTCTACCTATAGCCACCCCAAACAGTCATTCCATGAAATCAACCCTATGCTCAGTCGACTCTCTCAGAAATCAAGAATGCTCAACAGAAGAGCGGGGTTTACTTCTGCACGTGAACTTCACCATTTCTAATTTCTTCACAAGATACCATGATCTATATATACCTTGCCGAAAAGCTGTCCAGTATCAAAGGGACACCAAGAGAGATGACAAGATAAGTTTGGTAAAAGAGTAGCTACTAAGGATAATGTAAGTATCAGACACTCACTTGAGAATCAGTGTAGAATAAGCCAATTGCACATGCTTACTAGATGATGAGTATAAACCAGAGAATGCATCAAGTATCTGCAATTAAAAGAAAATAAACCAACATTATACCAACCCTGCCCATCATTATCACTTAAATGAGTGAGGCGGAACATGATATAGGCACGTTAACAACAAACAAGTATAAAGGCACAAACTCTAGACTCTGGAAGAAATGGTCCTCATGCTCAACTAGTGACATACGTCACTCCACAGATTTCTATAGAGATGCCTCAAAAGAAATTTTGCGGATGACAAGAAAGAGTGAAAACTCTTATTATCTAAGAAGTGGTCTGGAAGAACCAAGTGACACAAGTAACATTTTCACAGCAATTATTTATAACTGAAGTGAGCTATAAACATACAACACATCCAAACTTATGACCTACGCAGAATCATTGCTTTTTAATGCCTTGATGTAAATTCCTCTAACTCATCAGTCATTGACCCATTACCCTACTGTTCCAAATAGCTAGAAGCATGTGAAACTTCAATGACCATAAATTCATAATGACTACTAAATGAACAAGACTCTAAAGTGCAGAACAAAAATCCCAGAGTAACTGTACAAGGACAAGAGCATATCATTAAGGTAATTGATAAACTCCAGCACTTGAAACAATATAATAAAAAAATTGCCAGGTGAAACCTGAAACTATGATAAACATAAACAGCAGCACTTGAAATTGCTTTGCCTAGCAGGAATTACAAGTAACTAGAAATTGGATATATGTCAGAGTGAGAGTTGGTGAAAGAGAGGAAAGAACCTCGCTGCGGTGATTATGAAGCCATGAGTGGAAGCAAGAGCTTTTAAAGAGATTGGTTACTGCACGAAGGGCAGTTAAAATATTGGCAGGAGTCCCTGGCTTCACCGTAGCTTTCTTGATTGTCTTCAACAGTGCATCTGACAAGAAAGCGACAGGAAGCAAATTTATGTTTTAATTCTTCAGATAAAGAAATAAAAGGAACCAGTGGAGATATGGAGAGTAACGTGGTGTGAGACAAATTACAACTCGGTGTTATGCTTACCATCAGGATAGTTAATGAGCTTTAGCAGTTTAACAGCTCCATCAGGATGCAAAATTATCATGCGTAATATGTCAATTACTGCACTCAACAATGGACATGAATATCATTCCCATAATCAGAAGACAACAAAAATTGAATTGTGCTTTTTGACTTAAATCGAGTTCAGCACATGCCTGGAAAAATCATGGACAAAGGCCATGAGTTAAGCAATTTGAACAACAAACCAATGTCATCATCAGCGAAAGTGCTACTATGATAATAAGACGTGTCTTTCAGAATCTTCACAACAGCATTAAGTCTAGAAGATTCCAGTTCTGTCAGGGATAGCTGNGGTTGATCTGTATTATCTTATTTTTTTTTTAATGAAACGGGGCCCACCGGAAATAAACACCTTTCCCTCCACACGCCCTTCCCATCTTGCTAGATGAAAAAAAAAAAAAAATGAACCACAGGGGGTCAAGGTCCGGTTTTACAAGTCATGTCAGAATACAGATTAGGTCAGGTCCAGTAGGTCTCATGAGAGACCGTCTCCCACTAATTTAGTGGGAGACATAATAGGGAAAAAAAAATCAGTAACCACCGGTTCGAGTGGGTCGAGTCGGGTTTTGACTCTAGACTAACGAGCCAATTCGGGTTACTTATCCCGGCCCAAGATTTACGGGTCTTTACACTGAAAAAACTGGTCGTGCAGGTCAGGTTTACGGGGCGGGTGAAATTTTGACAAGTCTATTAATACAGTTTCAAATAGGAGTATCTAAGTATTATTTTTACAGTGCAAGTTGGCATAATTGTCACAATACCACATATTCATTAAATAAAGAAGCAAGCAAAAGGTGATGATTAAAATTCAGATTAAAGAAGAAAGTTTAACGCTCAAATTATATCCAGAACACAAATCCATAAATCAAGGCATCCACCTGATCAGAGAGGAGTGTACTGTTAAATTCAGAAACTTTTTTCAGAATTCCATCAAATTGAGCCGTGTCAAAGATAAGGAATCCTTTCTGCAAAATAAAAAAACACCTTATCGTCAGGGTTGGCCTGGAGATGACCCATCTAGGGCCCGACATAGATGGCTTCATTTTGTATCAAAAACACCTTATCGTCACTTATCTCTGTCAACCACATAGATGGCTTCATTTTGTATCAAAAATTAGCCATTATGTAACAAACAGATGAGAAAGGCATGACCGCAAGCACCTTCAATGATTGAAATGCACATTTAAATATCATAAATGTAGCAGTGAAGCACAATCTCACACGTATACCTTCGGAATATGCTTGAAGGCAGCCTTCCGAGAATTACCTGTCAATTATAAGATTAAGATCTGTAGGAGATATGGGCTAACATTTGAAAAAGCAAGCAATGCCTAGAACTCGATGAACAATTTTACTGAGCCGAAAAGAGAAGATGAAATTTGTGCAAACAGTACACACCGTTCTGGTTAGATGTCCTCCCAGGTACATAAGCATTGACTGTAATGTCAAACAAAACATAAGGTGACTATACGAAGGCGGCAAAATATTAATATTGAAGCTCATGTATCATCTAATTACAGCTACCTCCAGTGTAAGGATCACAAAAAGATGGATCAAAAGAAACGGTCTTCTGACCAGTATGTTCAAGAATAATATCCACAATTTGCTGCAGGTACGACAACGGAAGATTCTCCTTCAGAAGCCACTTATCAACCGTATCATATGGATTATCTAGGACAAGATTAACCCAGTTCAGTTCAACATACTATCAGAGAACATTCACATAACCGCGTTGCATTTTTGCTAATCAGAGAAAAATAATTAAAAAGAGCCCCAAAATAGCATTGACCACAATAATGATTGCTTTAAATGAAAGACACCAGAGAGTAGTGAAATGTAAAAGAAGTTGATGGAAGTAAATCGACTGATATCAAACAAGCACCTGATCGATTGTAAGGTAGTTTGCGCGTAGGCTTTCCATCTCCAATGTCAACAGTTAAAACTGACCATAGACATTATGAAGGGTAAGAGGTTAAAATGAAGACTACAAACAAGACTGAGAGTTGCACACCGGACAGCAAAGTAAGCAAACTCAGCATGCCAACACTGATGGTCAATCTTGACGACAACAATATTGAGTAATGATCCCCTTGTTCAAAGAAAATGGAAGAATGTACGTGTACATTTGCTGAAAAGGGCAAAGGGAAATTTTTAAGAGCCTAACTGGCAATGCTTGACGCCACATTATGTCTCAGACTCTTAGTAGTCTACTCACCATATTCATATTCCCTTCCATCAAGTACAAAACGCTTGATTCCATCCTCAGCTCTGTCAACAACTTCGGCAATCTGGAGGGAAGCAGCTCTTTTAATGTCAGCAGCACATACAGTGGAGAAAACAAGAAATAAATCTAATGGGCAGAATTGCTTCAACACAATCAGCACATGAACTGCCTGCTCGACAGTGGAGAGATAAATCAAAGTCAAAGATGCCAACATGTAACCAAAAAATCAAATTTAATGACTTCAAATATTCTCAAAAACATGAACCATGGATCATTGAAAGATTTAATTCAAAACATTGCACAGCTAATCTTCCTTAAAGTAAATTGCATTAAAGTGAAATTGCTATCAGAAATTCAGAACAAAGAGTAAAATTTACAGTACTTTTTTCCACTTGTGTTCTCTCATATTCCATGAATACGCTACACCATTGTCGCCTTCTCTAACAATTTTAGTTTGACCATCACTTGTACCTGGGAACCAGACAGATAAGGAGAATGAAAATATGGATGGAATTGACGGTGGAGCCTCAAATGAAATGATCAGTAAAAGAGGCCCTACCAGAAAAATAATGCACAAAACAAAAATCTCATAATTTTGAATAGAAGAACACTACTAGGCATACAAACCTGGAACTTGCAAGGCATCCAATCCAGGTAAATCCTCCAGCTTTAAGCCTCCGACTCTCTTTCTAACACAAACAAGCCACAAAGCACATCAGCCCAAGCTCAGATTTCCAACACATCATTACGTAAACTGGAAAGAAATGATCTCAATATCGCAAAAGGAAAACCCATAAATGGCTTTTCATAATCTAATTAACAAAAACATGCATTACACCACACCTTAGAGAGAGGCAACTCCTTTGTCGGTTAAGAGTTAAGACTGCACTATAATAATCTTCAATAGGGATTTTATAGCCTAATATTACCATTAATCATTTAAGTATTTTCACAATACCTGCTGATCTTGTAATCCGAAAGCTGAGATAAATATGATTCTTGCTCGCTGGGTTCCGCAGTCCTATCTTGATGAGTTGTCCATATACGAACCACTCCATCTGAACATGCTGTTACTAAATCCCCATTTTCCAAGAACTTGACATCCCAAACACATCCAGGATGCTCTATAGTCTGAACACAAAAACCATCTGCAAGCAGTTTCGTTATCCCAACAAAAAAAAAAAGTAAATCGCCTCTCTTTCCGAAAGAAAGACCAAGATGTATGCAGTAGCGAAAATATGTATCGGAAATATTACAATTCAGTAATGCGCATGCCTATTTTAGTCCCACTGCACACTGGCACATGGAACAATATGTACAAGATAAATTACGTACAGGACCAAAAGCATGTTTTAAGTATTAACTCTGCGCAATACTGAACATACAAGCAAAGTAGAAGGCAGGCATGATTATTATTATTCCCTGAAACATATGAAGATTGATTTACAACATAGAACAGCATATATACAAGATAACAACCTTTCCATATCTTTGCCAAGCAATCTTCGCTACCACTGGCTACAAGACCCGAGATGTGTGAATCAACCGAGTAAACAATGGATGTGTGTCCAACCATCTCCATCAGATCTTCACCCGTTAGAGCCCACAGTCTCACAGAACTAGAAGCACAAACCAGAGCAAAAAAAATTGGTTAGAAGTTCAATATAAAACAAGAGAGCATAATCGTAATACCTCATATGTCATGTCAAAAATTTTGTAATTTATGATTGGCCTCATATCAAAAGAGCTTATTGTCATCTGCATCCTTCTTCATTTCAATAGTATTCCCTCAAGTTCAAGAGTATATACTAGGTCCAAAATTAAACCACTAGCTAGCATAATCAATGATATGTGACAAACTGGATTCACTAAAGGAAGGACGAATTGTTGAAATATATAACCCTTAGCTCATTAAATTACATGGATCACAATCAAGAACAGTCCATACAGATCTTAATGATAAACACCATCTTTCAGTCCATTGCATAAGAGAAGAAGAGTCAAGATGAAACAGAGATATTCTTACCCATCATGAGAAGCCGAAAGAATTCCTAAATCAGACATGACAGCCAAGTCTCGAACAGTATCTGAAGAGTCCACAGCAGATTAAAACAGAAGAAGAGTAAGAGCAACTAATTGAACATATTTGTAGTGGTGGAATTCTCAAGAATGAAGCCACAAACAAGATCATAGGGAAGAAACTGAGAACTCAAGAAAATGAAGAGGGGACAAACCAGTATGCCAAACCAACGTGCGAACACATGTTTTTCCTTTCCAAAGCTTGAGAGTTGAGTCGCTGGATCCTAACATTTTCATTAAATAACAACGATAAGAGACTGCTTACTTGATTAATACAGATGATAAGCTGTTTCTGACTATTAAAAAGGCCATTGCACTGTAGATCGCCAACAGCAGCACACAAATAGCGTTACACAGGATTTGGAACTAAGGGGATCGGTCAGGACCGCCTAAACAGGCTCAAGTGATCAAATCTGCACTCACCAACAATTCTGTAATTTAGCCATCATGCCCATCAGACTGGCTTAAAAAGTGCAATATGTCCATAAAATACAGATCACACGATTTTTACTTATCCTAATGACCAGATCCACCCTTGCATCTTTAGTCTTTACACAAAAAAGAAACTATACCTGTAGCAAGTTCGCCTGATGGTAGCTTAATAACAGCCTGTACTGCAGTGTTATGAGCATTCCAAGATTCCGCAGCTTTGCCGTTTCTCCATCGTTTGAGAGTGCTACAAGAGGAGAATCCAAATTGCAGTTTCATGAGGGAGTAACAAATAGGAGTATTTTACTGCGCAAAATGAGGTCCTGTTGCATCCAGCCTAGCTCTTTCTCACATGTTAACAATGAGTTCCCAAGTTAATAATATCATAACTCCACCGAGTATCTCATAAAACCAAAAGTGCACTTTACTGAAGCCCATTTCCCCCCAGAATTCACATAAGCACATCCAAAACTTGCATCTCACAGGGTAGACAGTAACCATACCTCAAACCTAGAATAAACTTAATCACAGTACTTGCGCTGGGTTCAATTTTCGTGTTCACCTCACAGTCAAGACACTCAAGACCTGAGTGGAATTTCGAGAGGATTACTATGCAGAAAACTCCACATATCGTTACCTTTAAATGGCGAGGTAACAGGAGTCGAGTCTACGCTACCATATTCCTATATCAACAACACAAAGAGGATGTTTCCAAATGACACAGATAGGATGGTAAGTGAAGTCGGATATACAAAACCTTAACCATGTGTTCAAGATACAGATAAGCTGTTTGGGAATAACGCAATCACGAAAATACTCACGCCAATACCAAACAATCTAAACAAACCTACTATCCCCAATTTCGCTCTTCCAATTAATTAATAACAATATATCAAGCGCTTAACAGATATAATCAGCAACATATCCACATAACCGCCATAAAAAGGACAAAAACGGAAAAAGAAAATACAGAAATTACCAATCAATGGAAGAGGAGACGATATCGCCATTATCCAAGGCAATGCCAGTAACCTGCATAGTATGACCTCTCAAAACCTGAACTCTATCACCAGTCTTCAAGTCCCAAACACACACCAAAGTATCCATCCCACCGGACACGATACCGCCTTCTGGAAACTCCTGGTTGGGCGGAATCCACGCCAACGGGCCCACACAACTAGTATGACCTACCATCACCTTCGACTCGACGTAACGATTCTTGTTTCTTGGATCAATCCTCCAAAACCTCACCGTTTTATCCCTCGACGACGTAGTTATACCGGCATTGTCGCAAACACATATCCGCCTAACCTAAACATTCAATTTATTGTGTTTCTTAGGGTTTCCGAAATCAAATTGAACAGATAATTCATCGCAATTGTAATCAAAATGTAACTAATATGCATAATTCATCGCAATCAAAATGTAACTAATATGCATAATTCATCGCAATTACTGGAAAGAAGTGAAGATTAAAGCATACCTCATGTTCGTGACCATGGAGCTGAGAGCTGAGTTGATAATCCTGGAAATCAATCTCCGTGATTTTCATTTTCTTGAGCTTTCTTTCGCTGCAAGTTTTACTATTCAGTTGCAACTGTCAGTCTGTAATTTGTCGTCCGAATTTTTTACTCATTTATTTATAGTTCTGGTAATCTGGTTATTGAAATCTCATTTGTGTAACAAGAGTACAAGACCTTGCGAACCGGGTCAATCTCTCGGGCATGTTATTTCGGGTTTGCAACAAGCAGGACCAGGTCAGGTTATTATTTCGAGTTATTTATTAAGTTATTTAAGAGTAATAATGGTTAATATATAACAATAAATTTTAAGGTCAGGTTGTTCGAGTCAATTTGAGTTAGGGTTATGCTTGGTTCCTCAGTGCAGGTGTCAGGGCCAGGTATAGGTTGGTTTCGAGGAATCGGGTAACTTCCAACCGTGACCAAAAGTATTTTTTTAGTTTACCTTCATTAAGTGATGATAGACTTGATTAGTGGTAATTGAATTACTTTTTAAGGAAACAAAAAAGGGAAAGTAATTTCAACGAAATATTAAAGAAAGTACTTTTCTAAAATTTATAGTTGTTTTTTAAAAAAATTCAAATAAATAATTGAGGATTTTTTTGTTATATAATTTATTTTAAAATATTTTTGAATCTTCCAGTTGATTTTTAAGTATATTTTAAGAAATAATATATATTTACATTATTACGTTTATGCTTTTTAGGGTTAATTAGCATTGATTAAAACTAATTCATTGCCACTTCAACACTTAACGAATAAGACTAACGGAATTTAACTTTTGGCTAGAGTTGGGGATTACGAATAGATCAGAATCCGTGTAGGGGTATAACTTAGACAAATTAATAACTTAGGGTACAAATGAGAAAATAGTTTTGTTTGTTTCATGTTTTTCTTTGCGGGTATTATTTTTTATAATCAAGGTGTCCATTGTCGATTAGTGATCATACTTGTAAGTTGTAAGTAATCTCTTTGTCATAGGCAAAGATCGAACCATATCTTCATAATCAGAGGCTAAGGTGATTTGAGTAACCACCACGCACACCCCAAAAAAAAACATTGTCTTGCAGTTGGTAAGAATATTCTTACATTTTATTGTTTTAACCAAAAAATGATGTGATCATAATTTAGTACTTCGTAGAGGGTACAACCCCATCTACCAATGAGCTTTAATAAGACCTTCCCCAGCAGATACGGGCACTACCATCTCGGTTGTCCGGGGAATAGTATATCATAACGTCAATAAAAGAACTATTTTAAAGTTTATTACAAGTTTTAACNCAAAAGAAAGATACAACTGATAAACAAACACTATCAACTATGGTGAGACTACTCCATGCCAAGACTCGGTGAAAGACACGTCCCTCCAAAGCACCCATATAAGCTCCACATATCAACACCTGCTAAGACTTACTGCTCACCATAATGGATCACGGCAGACACATAACAAGAAAGAAACACAGACAACCACACACAAGGTCAGTAACTGAAGAACAACACAACAAACATAGTACAACACAAGCACCAATCACCAACACCAACGCTCCACCAATCATCTAACTAACACAAAGGTATAGTCCTGCCNNGGGACCGCAGCCTTACCACCTAATCCCCGCTCAACACCATAGAGCGAATAATCCATGTTTATTAATGTGCACATCCTCCTTGTGACGGGAACCACAAGGGGCGAATCAAGGGCGTGAAGCCATTCCCGAAAATGACTCCACTCAGCCGAGGGCGCACCACACATGACAACTAATCAACAGTGCTAAGTAGGAAAACCTACCTTTAGCAAACAACAACACCACCGCATACATCCATACGAACACAAGACAACCTCCATCCATACCTATCACAATCAGTAGGGAAAACCTTATTACTAACAACCATAACCACAAAGGAAACCGGGGATGTTGATGATGCCTTACTTAGGCTCGGCATTCCGGCGACAAGATCGCGACTCGACTCAAATCTCCATCCCCATGGTGTCTCCAAGTGTAAGGGATCACAAAAGGGTGAAGGATGGTGAGGGAGAAGGTGTATCGTCGATTAGGTTTAGGGAGAAAATTAAGAAAAAAGAAAACTCATTTGGGTTTACGACTCACGACTTATATACTTACGCTGAACTCGCCAAAAATTGGTTAGAAGTTCAATATAAAACAAGAGAGCATAATCGTAATACCTCATATGTCTTGTCAAAAATTTTGTAATTTATGATTGGCCTCATATAAAAAGAGCTTATTGTCATCTGCATCCTTCTTCATTTCAATAATATTCCCTCAAGTTCAAGAGTATATACTAGGTCCAAAATTAAACCACTAGCTAGCATAATCAATGATATTACCCTTAGCTCATTAAATTACATGGATCACAATCAAGAACAGTCCATACAGATCTTAATGATAAACACCATCTTTCACTCCTTGCATAAGAGAAGAGTCAAGATGAAACAGAGATATTCTTACCCATCATGAGAAGCCGAAAGAATTCCTAAATCAGACATGACAGCCAAGTCTCGAACAGTATCTGAGAGTCCACAGCAGATTAAAACAGAAGAAGAGTAAGAGCAACTAATTGAACATTTTGTACTTTTGTAGTGGTGGAATTCTCAAGAATGAAGCCACAAACAAGATCATAGGGAAGAAATCGAGAACTCAAGAAATGAAGAGGGGACAAACCAGTATGCCAAACCAACGTGAGAACACATGTTTTTCCTTTCCAAAGCTTGAGAGTTGAGTCGCTGGATCCTAACATTTTCATTAAATAACAACGATAAGAGACTGCTTACTTGATTAATACAGATGATAAGCTGTTTCTGACTATTAAAAAGGCCATTGCACTGTAGATCGCCAACAGCAGCACACAAATAGCGTTACGCAGGATTTGGAGCTAAGGGGATCGGTCAAGACCTAAACAGAGTCAAGTGATCAAATCTGCACTCACCAACAATTCTGAAATTTAGCCATCATGCCCATCAGGCTGGCTTAAAAAGTGCAATATGTCCATAAAATACAGATCACACGATTTTTACTTATCCTAATGACCAGATCCACCCTTGCATCTTTAGTCTTTACACAATAATCAAATACATAAAAAGAAACTATACCTGTAGCAAGTTCGCCTGATGGTAACTTAATAACAGCTTGTACTGCAGTTTTATGAGAATTCCAAGATTCCACAGCTTTGCCGTTTCTCCATCGTTTGAGAGTGCTACAAGAGGAGAGCCCAAATTGCAGTTTCATGAGGGAGTAACAAATATTTTACTACGCAAAATGAGGTCCTTTTGCATCCAGCCTAGCTCTTCCTCACATGTTAAGAAGGAGTTACCAAGTTAATAATATCATAACTCCACTGAGTATATCATAAACGCAAAAGTGCACTTTACTGAAGGTCTGCAGCCCATTTCCCCCCAGAATCTACATAAGCACATCCAAAACTTGCATCTCACAGGGTAGACAGTAACCATACCTCAAACCTAGAATAAACTTAATCACAGTACTTGCGCTGAGTTCAATATTCGCGTTCACCTCACCGTCAAGACACTCAAGACCTGAGTTGAATTTCGAGTGGATTACTATGCAAAAAACTCCACATATCGTTACCTTTAAATGGCGGGGTAATAGGAGTCAAGTTTACGCTACTGTATCCCTATATCAACAACACAAAGAGGATGTTTCCAAATGACACACATAGGCTGGTAAGTGAAGTCGGATGTTTCCAAATGACCCTACTTAGCGGTAAGTAGGGTCGATCCCCACAGGGAGGCAGTTGCAAGATTTATCTGTCTAAATTCAGTCTATGAGTAACGGGGGTTTAAAAGTGTTTTAAATACTCCCTCCAAGTTTGATCAATCTTCCCCTTTGCTTTTTGCACCAAAAATAAGGAAAACAATAAAAAATGGATAAAGTAGTATGAGTTGTTGAGAGAGAAAATAATAAAAAATGAATAATGA
>LHUT01000757.1:35313-51046 GCA_001412135.1 Silene latifolia subsp. alba
ATAAATGGCCTAGAAAGACTATATAAAATGCACGCATCAGTCTTAATCATAACCTCGCCTACCTTCAAACACTGATTTGCACCACCCTCCCCACGATAGCTCGGTCTAACAGCAACACGGTCCGCCTCCAACACCTCCTAAACTACAGCATTATCCATCTCACTAATAAGCCCATGCACCCTCTTAATTACTTCCTCCACACGCAGCACCTTATCATCAAACACGATCTTATTACGCATCTCCCAGATAGCCTATACACCTGTCATAAACAACTCAACCTCTCTCAAATGTAACTCCCTCAAATTCTCCTCCACCCACTCCCTCAAACCCCGACACCGTCTTCAACTCCAGGCCCAAACCCGCCCAGACCTCGAGAGCCCTACCACACCCCCCCGCAAGATGGAGACAAGTCTCCATTTCACTCAAGCAAACCGTAATTCGGGATGCTAAATATACTTAGTAATGTGTGATTGGTTTATTGATTTGAGGTAAAATCAACAAATCAACAAACTAAAAAAATATACTCCGAGTAATAATTAACAGTAGGGACTATTTATTTTAATTATATTACTAATTAATTATCTTAATTAAATATCGTCCTCCTTCTCACTCAAAAAGGAAAAAAAAAACATGGAATTATCCGACGCAACAAAAAGATTTAGAGAATTAATTTTAACAAACCAGTTAGATGTTGGTTTACCCGGAAAATTCTCATGGGAAGATTTTACAATTGAAGGTAATAATTTACTTCCTAAACCTTTAGATCAATTACATAGTCAGTTATGTGTTGTATTTAGTTTACAACATTTGTTAATGTTTCAAAAGAATATAATCTCAATTACTGAAGAAAATGTCATTGGATTACCTTAAGTTCATTGTGGGTGACATAAGATATGTTGAAGGTTTTGTGTCTAAGCTCAGATCCATTCATATAATGGACGAGGATGAGTTTAGTTTTCAATTGATAGCATGACTATTGACGCTATGGACGACAATGTGCTTGATTTAACTAAACAAGCTGTTAGTGATTTTGAAGGGGCAATAGTCACTATTTATCTATATGCCGTTGATAGAAATGGTAAATTTAGGGTTAATAGGTATGGTACTGATTGATCCTAAGGATATGTATCCGAGACATACACACGTTTCTTCAGATTCTCCCTCTCCCTCAGACGGCTCGGACTCTGATTTTGGGATCCGTAAAAAATGTCTATCAAAAGGTATATGGAAAATGAAGTGGGTAGTACTTGAGGTTTATTTAGGGTGCCTCCTTGCATCTTCTACCATCGTTTTTACCGCAATATTTCTATAACATGCCTTATGTTCATTAAGTTTATACGTTAGAATTCATCCTTTCAATTGTGGCTTAATGCCTCTTTGTATGTCTACTTTGCTTGTAGATATGTCAAACTGGTTCATGCCGTTGTGTTTATGTGTGTGTAGTCAATGAAAACCTTGTTATAAGTAGACTTTGTTTGGGAATGGGTTTCATTCTAAGTTGTACGTATGTTTACGTTGTGGCGACTATGTGTTTTAGCCTTTAAGCCATGATTGTAGGATGTTGGATGTGTTTAGCATGATCTGTGTGTGTCATTTACATACCTCTTTGATTGTTTAATTGGTGGTTATATTGCTTTCGCATAATTGAGATCTAGAGGCCTCCTTCCGTGTTTCAATACTATTGTTTGTTAATGGTTTTGGTGAAATCTGTTACCGCTTGATGGTAGATGTTAATTATGCATCTTTATTGTAAATTATGGTTGAATTCTTGACATTTGAGTCACCAATGGTGGCTCGTATATGATTGCGTGCCGTCAATATTTTCAATATTGCGACTCGCTGGTGACTCAAATGCCAAGAATTCAACCATAATTTACAATAAAGATACCTTTTGGTAGACTTTTTTTATGGATCCCAAAATCGGAGTCCGAGCCGTCTGAGGGAGAGGGAGAATCTGAAGAAACGTGTGTGCGTCTCGGATACATATCCTTATAATCAATCAGTACCATACCTATTAACCCTAAATTTACCATCTCTATCAACGACATATAGATAAACAGTGACTATTGCCCCTCCAAAATCACTAACAGCTTGTTTAGTTAAATCAAGCGCATTGTCATCCATAGCGTCAATAGTCATGCTGTCAATTGAAAACTAAACTCATCCTTGTCCATTATATGAATGGATTTGAGCTTAGACACAAAACCTTCGACATATCTTATGTCACCCACAATGAACTTAAGGTAATCCAATGACATTTTCTTCAGTAATTGAGATTATATTCTTTTGAAACATTAACAAATGTTGTAAACTAAATACAACACATAACTGACTATGTAATTGATCTAAAGGTTTAGGAAGTAAATTATTACCTTCAATTGTAAAATCTTCCCATGAGAATTTTCCGGGTAAACCAACATCTAACTGGTTTGTTAAAATTAATTCTCTAAATCTTTTTGTTGCGTCGGATAATTCCATGGTTTTTTTTTCCTTTTTGAGTAAGAAGGAGGACGATATTTAATTAAGATAATTAATTAGTAATATAATTAAAATAAATAGTCCCTACTATTACTCGGAGTATATTTTTAGTTTGTTGATTTGTTGATTTTACCTTAAATCAATAAACCAATCACACATTACTAAGTATATTTAGCATCCCGAATTAAGTCACTCGATGTGTCTTGTCCGGTTTGCTTGAGTGAAATGGAGACTTGTCTCCATCTTGCGGGGGGGAGGGGGGGCGGTAGGGCTCTCGGGACTGGGCGGGTTTGGGCCTGGAGTTGAAGGCGGTGTCGGGGTTTGAGGGGGTGAGGGAGTGGGTGAAGGAGAATTTGAGGGAGTTACATTTGAGAGAGGTTGAGTTGTTTATGACGGGTGTATAGGCTATCTGGGAGATGCGTAATAAGATCGTGTTTGATGATAAGGTGCTGCGTGTGGAGGAAGTAATTAAGAGGGTGCATGGGCTTATTAGTGAGATGGATAATGCTGTAGTTCAGAAGGTGTTGGAGGCGGACCGTGTTGCTGTTAGACCGAGCTATCGTGGGGAGGGTGGTGCAAATCAGTGTTTGAAGGTAGGCGAGGTTATGATTAAGACTGATGCGTGCATTTTATAGTCTTTCTAGGCCATTTATGCACGCATTTTCTATGCTTTTATAGTAGTTATTGCTACGAATATTCCTCGTATTGGCTACTTTGGTTTCTTTATGTATTTTGCAAAGAGGAGTCAAATGTAGCAAAATCAAGCCTAAAACATGTCCCTATGCATGCATTTTGGAAATGAGTAAAAGTCGGAGCATGGAAACAACAATTTGGTGATGCGCGAAGGAGATCTAAAGTTATATAACGGATATTCAGGTGATTCGAATTTGGAGATGAAAACTTATCCTCTTAGCTTTCCAACGCCGTGAAAATCGCTTGATTCCGACAAGTAACGAAGAAATGGCAGCCATTTGAAGTTCAGTGCGCAAAGCAGGAATTACGCGCTGCGCTCGATCGAGAGCCTTATGTGCTCGATCGAGTAGTCTACTATGCGAGGAAGCTTAAGTCGAGTCTTTAGTTATAGTATCTTATGTTTATCTTATCTTAGATTAATAAAACTACTTCTTAGTATAAATAAGAAGTATTTAGACCTAATAAGAATTAATCTTCCCTTGGCTCAGTGAAGGGGAATGACGCTTCTTGTTTTGATGCGGCGTGATGTTCCCAAATTGAACCTAGCACAAGTACTGTGATTAAGTTAGGCTCTGACCTGGATCGAAAGAGTGGACACTACGATTTAATAAGAATTTCTAATTAATGACTAGAGTGGACACTACGATTTGGATCGAAAGATTGGAAAGAGCGGGCTTGTTGTGACCGATAGAATAACCTAATGAGGGCGAAAGCTAAGTTAGAAGTGTTCTAGGGAGAATTGAGACCGAAAGGAGATATTCACTACCTTTCTCATGTTTATTTGACCGACCTATACCCCTTTAGTTAGTCACAGAATTGCTATGGTGGACCGAAAGCTCTAGCATGTTTTTCTCTTAATTGTTTACATCTCTTCTATTTATCTGCCTTTTAGTTGTTAGTTACTCCCTCCAAGTTTGATCAATCTTCCCTATTTCTCTTTTGAGCTTATTTTCTTATCTTCCCCTTTCCTTTTTTGGTTATNNATATTCCTCGTATTGGCTACTTTGGGTTTCTTTATGTATTTTGCAAAGAGGAGTCAAATGTAGCAAAATCAAGCCTAAAACATGTCCCTATGCATGCATTTTGGAAATGAGTAAAAGTCGGAGCATGGAAACAACAATTTGGTGATGCGCGAAGGAGTACGGAAGCTTAGCGGATAAAACAAGAACTTCAAATCACTTGTGCCTGTTTTAAAAAGCCATATCTAGAGTTATATAACTGATATTTAGGTGATTCGAATTTGGAGATGAAAGCTTATCCTCTTAGCTTTCCAACGCCATGAAAATCGCTTGATTCCGACAAGGATTGTCGATAAAATTTAATTCGATTACCATTGATGAAAGGAGAATACAACGCAGGCAAAATCTATATAGCCATCTCAATCTAACCTTGAACCCCTCTCAAATTGTATCAAAGGATCATGTACAAATAATGTAGTACCATCAAGTAATACAAGGATCACAAAACTGGTCCAAATTATTATATTTTAAAAAGAAATACACATGAAAAATGCCCAAATCATATACCTGTTGCTCAATTTATGACACACTCCTTGAAAACAAGTATCCGTCTCTCACAGAAACTGAAAAGAACTCGGTACGCCTTCGACCAGAGGAACCTGAGCTGATGTCTGTCGATAAAACTGCCTCGAACTCCATATACTGTCGAGAAGTGCAGAAAGCATAATCATTGTAAGTAGCCATTTTCTAGATTAGGGAAGGAGGTAGGATAATGAAGCCCACGACTCTCGATTCTCGACATTGCACTACTAACAACTAAGCACAGCAAAGGAGGTTCAGCCTCGATCCCTACCATTCTCGGTTTCCACCCATGTTAAAAAAATTACTCCGTATAAAACAAAATAGCTTCTCCAAACACTGGAATAGGCTATCTATAATCTATATTCATGACAACATAGGTAATATGTGGTCTTGAAACCCTCTAGGCTTGGGTCTTTAAATAGACATTGACTGAGATAGTAAAAAATAACAATCTCAGCAATGCCTTTGTACTGGAGTATGAAGTATAAACAGTGTAGCAAGAGTAGTTACACGCTTTTCTGCCCAATGTGCCATACTCTCAAATGAATCCCACTTAATTTGTGGAAGTGTAAAGTACCTAGCATTTCTTTTTCCAGATTTCGTGGATAATTGTTGGACCATTTCCCAATGCTAATGTAAAGGGTGAAAATCTATAGCCGCTGTCTTTCTCTAAAGTCCCGTCAATAAAGATTTTCGATTTTGTCAAAGCGTGAACCCTAAGCCCAAGGCGTCTATTCCTTATTTTAAATCACAAAACAATAGTAGAGTAGTAATTTCTAAAGCTTAAATGAATAATTTGTGCTCCTTATACTTTACACTGAAATGGAAATTTTCCAAACTTGTCTGGCTCTAAGACATGGTTTCTCCCTGAGCATAGAAATTGGAAAAACCCAAAACAATTACAGAAATTCATATCAAAGGTGGGTTTGCTTTGCAAATTAACCCGAGCATATTAATCAAAACCATATTCAAACATACTAAAAGACACAAATAAACCATCTATTGACAAGTCAAATTGCCTAGTAGAAAAACTATTTTGACTCACTAAATTACAAGAAACCCTAAATGAAATGCGGATTAGCAAATTATTCTATAAGTCAGAAGTCAGATTCAAAGTCTCAGAAACCTTGAAACGAAGGTGGATTTGTGTCGAAAATAATTCCTGAGCATACCAAAGCGAATTAATAAGCAATAAACTTTGTATTTCATAAGCAACAAAAATGATGGCTAGTGCTGCTAACCATGTAATAGTTGAAGTATGAACCTCCAATTTGGACAAAACACCCCTCCGCGAAGGCCAAGTCTTCAACCGGTCGGTCGTGAACTGAGCTGGAAATTCAGCAAGCCTTCAACTCACAACGAAAATGTTAAACCAAAATTGAAGGGTTAACGAAAAAAGTACGGAAAACACCATCCAATCAAACTATCAAGTCACAAAGGTTACATATCTACCATCCACACAAAGCCTCGACAGAATCAAAGTAGAAACTATTGCATGAGTTATATATTAACAGTAATTAGGTAAAAGTACCATAAAAAAATCAGTTTACAAGTTTATTTCTAACATGTCAAATTGTGACATGAAACCAAATTTCTTTAAGGTAAGCTATTGCGAGTTGAATATGTGAAATGCGTAGTCAATACAAATTTCTAGTGAGTTAGAACTTAGAAGCATTATCTTGCTTAGACATAGGGGGTGTTTGGTTATTGGCATATTTGCCATGATTTGGCATATTGAGGTCATTTAGCATGTTTGACTGGTCAGATATGCCATTTGTGGTGTTTGGTAAACGGTATATTATATTAGCATATTTGCCCCAATATGCTGTTTTTCAATATGCTTCTTACCCCAGCATATTTGATTAGCATATTTTAAAACTTCCTAATTTCTCATTTTACAATTATAATGTCTTTCACTTAATCTTAAATCTGCTATTTACCAAACACATTCAACAAAATCTGTTAATTGAAATCTGCTGGTCAAACCTACTAATGAAATATGTTATTTGCAATCTGCTTTTACAATCTGCTTATGTTATTTATAATATGTTGTTTACCAAACAAGGCCATAATCAACTACGGGGCTATTTTATTCAATCCAACTGTCAAATTTTGCAACCTAATTTATTTACGAATATTTTTAGTGCAGAGGAAGGCCTTCTGAATCCTTAATTTCAATCAATTTCATCATAGTAAATAATTTTTTTTTTGTGCTCTATAACACAAACCTCACTTAAAAAATTACTTCAATAGTAGATGAAAAGTAGTGAGAAATCAGAGAACCAGATGGGCTACATTTTGATAAAAAGGAGTCTATATAAACTTATCAGGTAAACAATGACGATAAATTCCAAAATTACCACACCTGAGATGTTGAAACCTTGCATTACTGAGACAGTGGGAATTGAAGTGGATAGCTCTTAGTATCAATTAGAAGATTGTGTTTCATATTTCTTATAGATTCAAGATTCTTAACGACAAACAAATCATATATGCACCCTTGCTTCCTTTCTGTGAAGCTTATTTTATGCGAATACTCAACAAAGTAAAGTGAAAGACAAAATAGTTTAGAATTAGCTTTTCAGAAGATACCTGCATATCTGTCATAAGCTAATTATGCAAGTTTTGAAGAGACAACATTTACCTCTTATAACCACCACTCAAAATCCTATATACTATATCTTTTGTATTATGCTACCAATTGTATGCATATTAAGATGACGTCGTTATCACCAGTTTTCAAAGAAGTTATGCATTAGTCGTACACTATTACGTATGTAGATGTGTATTTTATACGGAGAATTGACGATAGCTTGACACGTCAGCAAAACAAATATGGGTATAGTGGCCTTTTCTTTAATAGTGTTAATGATTAATGATAATCAAGCCAAAATAGTTGTTATGTGGGATAAATAACTGACTTTTAACATAACTTGTTTTTTTATAGACTCACTCAATAAAATAGGAGAGTGGTAGTTGTAAGTAGCAAATTCAGATGACTATAGTAAACTTCCCGATCCTAGAACTTCCATTAAATTCCAGCAGCAACAATAATATGTTAGATAATTAAACCATCAAGGCCATAGTAAATGTTCCATCCTCTCAAAATTTATAACAAAAATTATCAAACTAACATCCTAGTATCCTACAAAATAAGTTTTTTTTAATCAGGATATGTTGATTGACATCAAAGGCATCAAATTTGACAATTACGACTTCCTTGTTGGGCCTCCAAAAAAAAGTGCATTGGCAATAAGGTGTCGGAATTATAATCAATTTAATTGGGCAAAATTTTTATTGTAGTTGATTGCCCAAATTACTATCTAAACTCCTTGTTTTCTTATTAACTCCAATTAATAGTATTTTTGTACTAAAATCGAAATTAAAATTGATAAGAAAGAGAACAATACCATTTCTCAAACAATTGTGAAGAAACGAAAACAAAGAGATAGGCTGATGGTATCGCCTCTAGCATCCAGCATGCATTGTGACAACTCAATTTAGTAACAACAGGGAGGGTGAGACAGACTACTGATACATGATGGGGAGTCCACATGTGGTCCGTGCATTATCCGAACTTGTACATTGAATTAAACATAGGGCGACTATCCCAACTTGAACTCTATGGTTGATACGGAGTACTTAACAGTTAACAACCTTGTTTTCAAGCTAGCAATTTAAACATTTCATACCTCTTGATCATCGTGGTAATGTGTTTGATGCAAGTTCGTGAAAATTTCAGTGTCTATGAAAAACAAACTCCATAGCCTACATGTTTAATCAATAATTAAAACAACTCTTTAAGACAAAGAAGAGGGAAGGGCAAAAGACGAAAGTAACCTTGAAAAATGATTATTATTACCATTATCCGACGGAAAATGTAGACTGAGTAGGGATGACTCCAAGTAGCACAAATACCAAAAGTTGAAGAGAAGATATAGGTAATCAGGTATACAATAATGGTGAAGCGAGGTAATGTGAGACGGAAAGGCATGAAAATAAGTAATGAGACTATCAATGTGAGATATATCAAAATTGGCTAAAGAGTATAAAAAACAATGATGAAGGTTTACCCTGTCTATTAAGGAGTCAGGTAAGTGATAGTAGCAACAACTATACAAACAATATGTAGAGTAACATATAACTAACTTACTTGTGATTCATCCATCATCGGAGAACGCTATTCACGGTAGCTAACTTTTCGAAAATACTTGCATGTCTATCATATAGCTATTTCTGCAAGGTGAAACAAAATGTAACAAAATGATTATTATAAGATATTAAGATTGTGAAAATATCATTATCTATAGAAGAGGAATATAAACGGAGCAAAGAATGAGTAAGATAACAAAAGAATTAATCAGAATAATGTTATACCCCTTGTCCCAATCATTTGTTTGCCCTTTTTAATTATTTGTGAGGGATTTTAATCAAAGACAAACAAATGATTGGGACGGAGGGAGTATAATGTTTACTGCACGGGTCTGCTCATCACAATCAAACTCCCGATCAAAACTCACAGCTCTTCACTACCATCATCAATCTGGGTTCAAACAGGTTGTGATTTGTTTGATGATTACAAATCAATCAAAGATCCCCTAACTTTTCCGACAAAAGTTTCCATAACAGTTAAACTAAGGGTCTTTAATTCCACCTTAAATCACAATTCAGAATCATACGAAACCTTATAGTACGAAAACTTAAACAATAGAAAACATCACTAAAAAAAGTTGCCATCATCCTAGAGTTTCAAAGATCATTATGCTAGGGTTATTTAAAAAAATAACTACGCATCACCTAAAAGGAGTTAATAAAAAGAAGCAAGGGAATTACCGGATACTCCGCGGATAGGTAACCGGCGGCAACGGATTCGCCATTAATGGTAACAAAACATAGATAATAGAGAGATTGGAAATCATCGACGATGTTAAATACTCAGATTTCACCGGTGCCGTTAAATAAACTGACCGGAGATGAGTATCGTTGGTTTTTTTTGGTTAAATGTTGGAGATTGAGAAATGGGGAGTTGTTATGAAATATTATAGTATAATATTATATGGATGTCCATATCTTATACAGTTTTGTCTCTCTCCATATTCTCTCTACCTTCTCTCTACAATTCTCTCCTCTTTATTTCACAACACGTTATCAGCACGAACCTTAACCGTCTGAGCAAAAAGGGATTTTAAGGTTAATCTGTTCATATATTAATATCTGATAATCAGGAGGTTCATATCAGATCTTATTCTATTATTTAGCTTTATTCAGATCTGATAATCAGGAGGTTCATATCAGATCTTATGTAATTATTTACGCAATTCAGGTACGCTTTCGCAATAGTTATTTACTAGTAATATTAATTAATAGAATTATAGAAAGTTAAAGAATTATTGTCAGTTGGACTAAAAAAAAGGCTTCGTTTTAATGCATGCCGTAGACTAAAAAGGCCATCATATTATTACATGTATCATAAGTTGATAATGATAGGTTAATTAAACTTGCAGGTGGTTGTATTTTGTAATGTTGTGCATCGCAAAATTGTTTTTTTTTAACGCGTTTTCTAGGTTGTCAAATGAATTTGTGCTTTTCTTATGTGTATAATAATTTTGGTCACACGAATTTCAGATTATATTACTATTTACTATCTGTTTTGTTTATCATATTTACGGCTATACCTAATCATTCTGAATGGCTGCCAGTCATTGTTTAATGAATAACAGACCCTAAATGACTAAATATAGACCGATTTACTATCTGAAGTAAGCTATATTGTTATACACAATAAGTACGTTAATGTTATGTCGTATATATATATTCTATCCTTTAACATAAATTATGCATAGTATTATTAGTACCTAATCTTGTCAACATGTATTTACCGATGGAACACTCTTTCCTAAATTCTTTGTTAGTACGTTAATACGACACAAAGTGTGTCGAGATCAAAATTAGCATAACATGAATTTTTCTATATTGACTCCATTGTGTCATTGAACTTGGTGTTTGTTTAACTTACTATGATGCAAAATTTACATTATTTTGTTATTCATTACCATGCAAACTGTATTTGTATTTAAAGGAAATCTACTTCTACAAATAAACAATTGTTTGGTCATTAATTTCAATAGTAGCATTGCAGCACTTCGACAATCAGATGGTACTGGTTGTCATCCCACCATTACCAGTTATTTAATAGAAAGTTCTTTATCTAGGTTTTATGAGGTAATGTTTTATAGAGTATGTTATGCTCTCTAAGAATTTTTTCTACTCGATAAAGTGTACACACTTTGTACCTGAAATTGTATACATGTGGTAACAAGTTCTTAGGATATATCATATAATTTATGGGGTTGAAGTTTCAAAATATTTATATTATTATAAAGATGAGCATATATGTCTATGTTGAACTTTGACCTGAAGTTTAAAGTTTAAAAGGTGTGTAATAATTTAACACCAGTCTCATCAATACAATATTCCATATTGTATAAGTGAAAGTGACCCAGAAATCCACATGTAAATGCTAGNTTTGCATCTAAAGCATACACAAATAGGATTATACATCCAGTTGTACCATAAGCATTGTACAACCAAGGTATAAGAATCTGAGCTTATATGTATTTTTTCTGAGCTAATTCAAAGTTCATGTTTTTAATGTGTAAATGGATAAGTTCAATACTTTCTAATAAAGCTCATATTATTTAACATAAAACTCGGATAATTTATCACAAAGCTCATATTCTACACCGTACAACATATACAACTGGTTGTATAATCCATGAATTGAGGAGAATGAGGTATTGAGGTAATGGGTACTTCTTTTTATCCGTAACTGGTGTTTATGTACCCGTATGGCCGTATGTATGTATGTGTATTATAATATACGGTTAATTCACCACAGAATGACACGTACGCATTTTGTCCGTATAGTGGCTTTTGCTTTATAAGTAGGAAAAAGGTATTTGGGATATTCTACGGTGTACCCCCGAGTTTTTCGGTTTTCTATGTTGTACCCCTCCTTTTTTACATTCTATATTGTACCCCTAAACTTCATACTTATTTTTTCAGCATGACCTCGTTTAACTCTCCATTAACTTTATCACTATCAAACAACCGTAATTTGACATTTATTCTAACTTATTAATGTTGTATCATCATCCTATATGAGAAACATCACAATTCACTTTTAAAAGGCACGAACTACTATTAAAAACATCTGTTATGATTCATGACATGATGATGGAGATTTGATGAACTTTTAGTTAGTTTCGTATACTATTTGGTGGGTTAATGAGTAATCTGGCGAACTAATAAGTAAATGAGTAGGTTATCGAGTAATTGGAATGGTAAATAGACGATTTAATTGGTCATTTAAGAAACTATGTTAACAAATACAATAAAAAGGTCATGGTATTGACTACTATATAGAGTTTAGGGGTACACCATAGAATTTCAAAAATGTAGGGGTAAACATAGAAAACTGAAAAACTCGAGGGTACACCGTAGAATATCCCTAGGAAAAATTACAAAAAACCACCTTATATTTGCGTATTTTTACGAATAACCACCTTGTATTTTTGTTTTTACAAATAACCCCAAAACTTTCACGTATATTCCCCAATTACCACCGTATATTTGACTCGAGACTCATTTTTTATATTTTCTGACTCTTGAAGTAACAATTTATCTGAAATACCAAAATTACCCTCATCAATCCATATTCCCCCTTTTCCCCAACTCATCTCCAAACCCTAAATCCCAAATTATATAAGCTACTCTCCATCTCCTTCTCCCTCTGACTCCTTTACTGTCAAATCATACCAACACATTATGGCAATCTACCAATATTCCATATTTTTTCTGTCAATGTAAATAAATTACAGTAAACATACGCTTGTCTAGGGAACAACGGCACATACACTCATTTGGGGCCATATAGTTATGTACGTCGTATTTGCCTAATCCATTCCATATGCCTACTTTCACTAGCACTTCCATCTTGCTATTTCTGTGAAGAAGCGGTATTTGAGAACCTGGTATCTTACTCATCATCCCACCAAAAGGATTCCAAATCATTAGTGACCTGTCATCTTGCACGAACCTTTTCTATAGCCCTTCAAGGCCAATTTCTGGGACGGTATCCACATTCACAAGTATAATCAGAAATGGTTATTAATGGGGAGATCAAGCCTCAAGGGTATGAATATATGTGGTTGACTTTTATGGTTCATAATCAGAATTGACAGGAAGAAAGGGAGGGAGAGGGACATTGAGATTAGCTACAACAATTTTGGGGTTCATGGCTTGGCGGATGATTTGGGGGAAAAAATGGAATAGTAAAGTAATAGTAATTTGTTGTATTGTTTAAGTTGATAAGGGTAATATGGGTATTTCAGATAAAATGTTACTTCAAGAGTCGGAAAATATAAAAATCGAGGCTCGAGTCAATTATACGGTGGTAATTGGGGAGTATACGTGAAAGTGTGGGGGTTATTTGTAAAAACAGAAATACAAGGTGGTTATTCGTAAAAATACGCAAATACAAGGTGGTTATTTGTAATTTTTCCTTATAAGTATTAACTAGTTTAGGACCCGTGCAAAAATGCACGGACATATATAAATTTTATATATAAGTAAGGTTTAAATTCTTAAGAGTTATAACATTTTTTAACTTCGAGTATACAACATCTTAATTATATAATTTTTTTTTCTTTTAACATGGAAAATATATATGTATATGTTTAATTTATAGAGTAGCATTCAATCGTTTGAAGCATAAATAAATTTTCTCTAATCAATATAATAATCTACCGTATATCCGTATAATTGTTTAAATAATCATACTACTATTTTTTTGAGTTGGGATCCTCTCTCACAAAACCATTTCATATTGTTTTTCTCATTTCATGTGCTTTTTCCTTTATTTTTTGTACTAAAAGATGAACCGTTGGATCGCGGCGAAATAGAATCTACACCGTTTAAAGGAAATGGACCCTCCATTTCTTTTAGGAAATGGAGAGAATCCCAACTCTATTTTTTTTGGTGAATTAACATGTTAAACGTTAATCCTGAAGAGAATCTTAAATCCTAGGTGTATATCATATTTGCACCGGTGTCTATATCTTTGAAGTTAGAATCCATAAGACACCATATTAACTATTTACATTAAGTTCGTCTTTAGTATGATTCTAGACCAGATCGAATAGACCGTGGTCCGGACTATGAACCAAATTATTGTAACAAAGATCTTTAAAATCTTGTGAGTAACAAATATTTCTTCTAATTTGATAGTAATATTTTGTTATATGTTATTTTGATCGGATAGTTGTAATTTGTGACCTTTTTTTCATTTCAACTATTCGCCCATATTTCTGTGAATGTAAGAAGTTTCTCTTTAAGTTGTTGAAACTTAGAACATGTGATTAACTTGAAGATGTTGTACGGAACCCACAAAGCTAGGAATGGCATACTCCTGAAACAGTAGTTATTAGGTGAGACGGTCTTATACTCTGAGACGGTTCCATTGCGTATAAATCAAACTCATTTATTAACAATAAATGAATAGTTTTCTTATAAAAATGGATTGTCTCACAACTCTAAACAAATCATAGAAATATGATATCATGTGGAATTAGTACTTAACCATAAAATGTAACAGCCCTCTAATATAAAAATACCATATTTTTTTGCGCATGCTTGGTTCTCGTTCTTTATTATTTGAACGTCAATGAACTTAATCTCGTAACCATATTACTCAGAAGTCAGAAAATAAGTAACTTGATTTGAAACTTCAGTAGCAATTTTGTTGTAGTGTAAAACCAACTTTCAGAGAATATAATTACCTCATAAACAACTCTACTCGGAAAATAAAGTAATCCTTTTAGGAAGGATATAAGGTGATCATACTGGTAATATGAGAATATCTATGTTATAAGAATACATATTTTTTTTTCAAAGGAATAGACTTCCATATATTTTACAACCAAAGGTTACATAAACTGCATTAGACATTCCAAGAATGCTAATCAAATAACAATTGAATAAAATATCTGAGATACAGCTTTTGAGTATGTAAAATTGCCGAGTTTTGCTAAATAGCTATTCCATAGCCTTTTGAACATGTGAACTTGTCAAAAGTGTCACTATGGTGAGCTCTCGAGCAATTTATATAAACATGAAAGCTCTGACGTCGTTTTCTTTTTTGTTGTTGATCTGACGTTTATGTCCAAGTTTGAGTGACCAAGCGTGAATTAACGCCACAACTTGTATTAGTACACGAAAATGGCACCCCACTGCACCTTCTCAAGTGCCTTATTACACTTTACATCGAAATAAGATGTATAAGATGTACATATAGACCAAAGCTAGCCACGTCCAAAATCTATGCCTGAGTAAAATATTGTGAACGAAAAGAATAGCATCACTAAGTGACTTATCTTTGCCAATATGAAACAATAAGCAAGACAATATAACGAAATTCAACTTATTTAAGTAGTTGATAAGTAACTTCACAGATTCAAGGCAATATTCAGGGAGTTAAAACTTCAATATATTACTTTGCTTTCTACCCATATATGCTTCTTATCGTTGGACTACCGTTGAACGATATCCCCTGCTAAATAGTCCATTGTTAGGTCAATAAATCAACTCTTTCTTATTCCGGTAAATTCAAAGCTCAACACTAAAAAATGTTAAACAAAGAACGAAAAACGCTTGAAGTATTCCATTCCTATTTGTAAATTAAAATGTTGTAAAATCGATTAGAACATGGGACTATGACACACGATCAAAGTTCAGTAGGTAGAACACAATTTAAGAAGAAAAAAAATCATCTACTAATAAAATAATTGAGAATTAATAGAATATGGTATCAAAATGTGGAAACTGAAAATCAACAAAGAGTAGCATTTATCAGCACATAATATGCACCGTATTGCATCTTTAGACTAACTAATACTCTAATAAATAAAAAAACCTATCGCCGAACATCTACTACCTTCAAAAATTTTATCAACTACCTCAAT
>LHUT01000758.1:0-13565 GCA_001412135.1 Silene latifolia subsp. alba
GGCGTTTGGTTAGGGGTCTAAAGGAAAGGGAAAGGGATTCATATCCCCCCATTCTCTTTGTTGTTGTTTGTTTTACCATTTTTCCCTTTCCCTTACCCCCTTCCATTCCTTCCTATGACCCTAAATCTCTCTATTTTCATTCACCTCACCCCCAAGGTATGGAATTGATTCCCCCCAAATTTACTGGACTACTAAGAACAAAAATCCCATGACCATAAACTACGAGCTACCACTATCGTCACTACCATCCGTCGGAGCTGCTGATTTCACCGGAGACGTCGCCGGAGCTGCCGACTTCACCGAAGCCTGCGCCACCCCACCCCCACTGCTCCACCTTCGTCGGCCCTCCTCCCTCGGCCTTCGGAATCTCTTAATCAAACCTCCCACCACCGCACAAAACACCACCAAATCAACCCACAAAACCCGAAAAATCCTCCCTCACCCCTCAAAACACCATATTTGGTGTTTTGAGGGGGAAGGGAAGGATTTTCCGGGTTTTGGGGGTTGATTTGGTGGTGTTTTATGCGGTTGTGGTAGGCGTGAGTGAGAATTTCGAAGAGAGAAAGAAGATCAAATAGTGGTTCCGCGTGGGGTTAGGCACATCTCGTCATCGGTCAGGCGGTCAGCCGACCTCAAGCGAGTCGTCGATGGTGACAATGGTGGTGGTTGGTAGTGGTGGTGGGTGATTAATGGTGGGTGGTTATGATTATTGTATGTGGTTGATGATTATTGTATGTGATTCTCATGTAATTCTCTATATACTAAAAGAATAGGAAAAACCCAAAGTTTCCCGCCTAAAACACTTTCCCTATTTTGATACGCTTTTTTATTTACTTTTCTATTTGATATGATATCCTAATTAAGATTTGCCTCTATATTTTTTGGTGATAAAAAATTCGTTTTGCGTCGGATAAGTCATAACTAAAAGATACGATAATAAAAAAAAAATATAAAACAATATCATTAATTTTGGGTAAAAAAATATTTTCATTTAAATACACGATTTATGTCATTAATTAAATCTCTTTATCAATTTTATTCTTTTAATTTATTTATTTTTCTGAAATCAAAATACAATGATGAGAAACGTTGAAAAATAATGAATTGTCAATTTACAATCTATAAATAATATACTAAAAGAATAAAACTCTATAAAAATACCGTACATGCATTGCACGGAGTCCATACTAGTTTCATATCAAAACAAGGAGTAAAATCTAAAGGGTACATCTAAGGTAGAGGTTCAACAAATATCAGTATCACGACTTATTACCTGTTTACCACCTAGAGAGAAAGAAAGTTCTCTCAAAACCCCCAGAAAATAGAAGGGGATCTCTTGCCTCCTTCCCCAAGTTCCTCTGGCTCCTTTCTTCTTAATCATCTTTTTCCTTTATGATTGAGTAGATTTTCTAGTCTCTTATATAAGTCTTTTAATGCAAAATTTTCAGTTTCATCCTTGGTTTTCTCCTTCCTAAAGACTAGCCTTTAATTTGCTCTCCGTTTTAGCCTAGGAGAGCTTTTTTCAGTCATATGTATTAATTAAGGAAGGTTTAAATCAAGGATCTAATATCAATTTTAACAGTTTCTTTTAGAATTTGACCTGATTTCATCTTATTAGAAATATGGAGTATCTTTATTCTTTATGATGAATGGGTATGAAAGTTTTCAATCCTTTAGAGTATTCTGAGTATTACTGCTTGAAAAAGGTTATTAGAATAAGTGTGTATTTTTCTGGGACATGCGTTAATGATTACTGCATCAAATGGATATGGGTACTCTTTATCTTTGTGCTTTACCTGCAAATTTGGTAGTTATCTTTATCATCTATCGTCTTTAATTGCATATTTGCCTTGATTTGTTGATAATTGAAGCAAACTCATCCAATAAGGTTAGAGTTAAACTCGACTCATTTGGTTATCGAGCATGTTCGAATGAGTCTAAGTTTCTCTGTTACCTTGAGTTAATCCCTTGGTGTTATTTATACGTAGAATTTTGGAAGGTTTTAACTAATTAAGTTTATTTTACAATTCTTTTGTGGGTTATTAAAGTGACGTAGTTTTCCGAAGAGAGTCTTTCTTTGTACCATTTTATTTTATTTATGGTTACTTCGTGGTAAACGTAAATTCTTTGATTTTCGTTTACCGTTCACATCCGCAAGGAAGTTATAGGACCTTATCAAAAAAAAAAAAACATGAAGTCTAGAGTCTCCTAGGGTTTTGTCTATCGTTTCTTAGTCTTTTTCCTCCTTTTTCAAGGCTCCCTCCCATCGATTTCGATCGTGGGGAGTTGGTTTTTGTTTGTTTCTTGTGCTCTTTGCTCTCTTTATGCAGGTACAGATGATGGGTGATACACGAGGCCGGGGTCAGAACGGGAAAGAGCCTATTGAGGAGGGGGTAACCAGGTTTTTGAATGGGATGACGATATCACGGTGAATGGACATGCCAATGCTCTGATGCTAGTTGAGAAAATTTGGGCGTCGAGGTCTATCAACGTGCGTGCGGCGGTTGAAACTATGACGAAATTGTGGAACCCGGCAAAACCTATTGTTGGGAATGTTGTTGATGCTAAGGAGAAGACTTTCGTGTTTAAATTTGGTTCGGATCGTGATAAAGCTAGGGTTTTGGATGGGCAACCGTGGCACTTCGACAAATTTGCTTGGTGTTTCAATGAACCAAATGCGAACGGTAAACTCACTGATGTCCCTCTTTATCAGTTTCCTATATGGTCTTGAGTGTACGATCTTCCTATTATGGGACTATCAAGTCTGTCTAATGCGACGAATCTTGGAAATAGCTTGGGAACGTTTGTTGATATTGACATGAGCCCTAACAATGAGATTAATAGGGCAATCAGAATTCGTATACTACATGATGTACGGAAGCCTTTGAAAGCCGAGGTTCCTATCAAAATGAAAGATGGGTGAGTGGTTCAGTTTCAGGTTAAATACGAGCGACTTCCAATTTTTTGTTATGGGTGTGGGATTATAGGGCATGGTGAGAAGGATTGCGAGAATGGACCATATGAGGAGGATGCTTTACCTTTTGGGGAATGGCTTAGGGCGTCGCCTTGGAAAGTGGTTAAGACTGCCAGTGACGGTATAGAGAAGGCTCGAAGGGACCTTAATACGGAGTTCGATGCTAGTGATCGAAGGGATTCTGAGGCAAGCATTGCTAATATGATTGAGAAACTACAATCGATTGCTATTGATTTAAAAAAGAAGAAGAGTAATGTGGAGGATGGCAGTAGGGGTCAGGTTATGATGGGAAATGAAGTCTCTACAGTATGTGGCAGGGATGAAACGGTGAGGCAATGGGAGGGGCTGGAGTCTCATGATATAGCTGATGGGAGGAGGGAGGAGTGTCTTATTGTGACTGGGCAAACAAAGGACAGTGGGGTCAAGGCTTCTGAAGAGAAGGGTGTAGGGGGGGGTGTAACAAGGGTATCTCAGGCCATGGCGGTGGAGGGAGAGGTAGCGGGGTGTGGTGGAGGGCAGGGAATCCAGAACACGAAGAAAGGTGGAAAGGGATGTGGGAAGATGGTTGTGGGAGGAAGGACATGGACAAGGCTGGATAGAGGATGCACGGGCGGGGAAGGGAGTGGGGCTGAAGCTGATGTAGGGAAGAGGAGACGGGATGATGATGTGGGTGAGGTGGTGTCTAAAAAGTCGAAGATGAGTACAGACGAGGGCGTCTTAATACCTGAGGCGGTGGTTGAGGGTTCTCAACCCCGCCGGGCACAGTGAATCTCTTAAGCCTCAACTGTCGGGGATTGGGCAACCCCGACATGGTTCGAGCCCTTCGTACTTTGGTGCGGAGGGAAGCCTCGGCCATGCTTTTTTTATGCGAGACGAAATTGTGTGGTCGTGATATGATGAGGGTACGGGAAATCTTGGATGGTTACAACGGGATGAGGTGGATAGTATGGGAAGATCGGGGAGTCTTGCATTCTTATGGAGGAAAGATATAAATTGCAACTTCATATATGCTTCGGTCCATTATATGGACTTCACAATCCGAGGAGATACAGGGGAATGGCGTGTGACGGGTTTCTATGGTTGGGCGGTTGTCACGGATAGACATTTATCGTGGGAGCTTTTACGAGTTTTGAGCAGACAATCGACATTGCCATTGGTATGTATAGGTGATTACAATGAGGTTCTATTTTCTACTGAGATGAAAGGGGGTAGTCGTGCTCAATGGCAGATGAATAACTTTCAAGCAGCTGTAGATGATTGTGGGTTGCGAGATGTGGTATGGGAGGGGTACGCTTTCACTTTTGATAATGGGCAATGTGGTGATGCTAATCGACAAAGCATGATCGACCGAGCTATGTGCATCTCGACGTGGCTTGAGTTGTTTCCTTATGCGAGGCTTTTGCATATGGAGCGAGAATGGTTCGACCACGCACCGATAAAGCTTATTCTTGATAGGAGGGAGGCAGGTGGAGTAGCTAGGAGACGGTTTTGGTTTGAACAAGTTTGGGTTGGGGAGGATGGATGTGAGGAGGCGGTGACCAGTGGGGTGGAGAAAGGAGGGGGAAACTTGGCAGCTTCGATTAAGGCATGCGCTAAAGCGCTACAAGCTTGGAAAAAGATTAACATAGGGAAAATTGGGTGGGCTATTGATAAGAAATGAAGACAACTTGCTAGACTTAATGAGGGTCCACGGACTGAGGAGGAGGTGCGGCGTAGGAGGAAGCTTGTGGCTGAAATCGCTGAACTTAATAGACAGGAAGAAACTTACTGGAGGCAACGGTCACGTGCATTGTGGCTTCGAGATGGAGATCGAAATGCTAAGTTCTTTCATACCAGAGCAGGGGAGAGGAGAACAAAAAAAATTATCGGGAAACTGGTTGATGACGATGGGGTTGAACGAGTTGGAGACGAGGCGGTTGCTCAGGTGGCGAACAATTATTTTAAGGATTTATTTGCGACGGCGAACCCAGCGAATTTTGATGACGTTTTACAGGGGATTGAGGGTCGGGTCTCGGATGATATGAATAGGGTTCTAAGAGAAGAGTATAGAGAAGATGAAATAGTTGATGCGCTCAATAAAATGCATCCGTTGAAGGCACCGGAATCGGATGGGATGAATGGGCTATTTTATCAAAGTTACTAGCATATCATTGGACCTAGTATGGTCGAGAACACTCTTAACATTCTTCGTGGGGAAGCTTCACCGGACGAGTTTAAAAAGACTAATATCGTCTTAATTCCTAAGAAGAAGGCTCCGGACAAGATTCGTGATTTTCGACTGATTAGCCTTTGCAATGTGGTCTAAAAAATTGTCTCGAAAGTCCTTGCTAATAGGCTAAAAGTGTTCTTGGGAGAGATTGTTTCTGAAAATCAGAGTGCTTTTACGCCGGGCCGGTTAATCACGGATAATATTTTAATAGCTTTTGAGATGTTCCATTACATGAAGAATTCTAGACATACGGAGGGGCATATGGCGATAAAATTGGATATGGCGAAAGTTTATGATAGAGTGGAATGGAGTTTCTTGAGACGGGTCCTTGATACTATGGGCTTCGATCATGATTGGGTGAATAGGGTTATGGAGTGTGTTTCTACCGTCACTTTCTTATTTCTCATTAATGGTGCACCATCTGAGGAGTTTCGGCCGGCGAGGGGACTTAAAGCAAGGTGACCCGCTTTCTCAGTATCTGTTTATCCTTTGTGCAGATGCATTGTCGAATATGATGAGGCGTGCGGTTGAAGAAGAGTCACTTCACGGGATCCGGGTAACACCTACTGCTCCTTCTATCTCTCACCTACTTTTCGCGGACGACAGTATTTTCTTTGCGCGAGCTACGATAGAGGAGGCGGAGGTTATTAATAGTTTACTGCGGAAATATGAAGCGGCCTGAGGTCAATTGGTGAACCTTGATAAAACAATGGCCTCTTTCAGTAAGGGCGTTGTTGAGGAGCAGCGAAGAAGAGTGGCCGAAATATTGGGTGTGGTGGAAGTCGCGGAACAGAAGAGATACCTTGGATTACCCACGGTTGTTGGGCGGTCGAAGAAGATCATTACCGATATTATTCGAGATAAATTAAGTAAAAGTCTTCAAGGTTGGCGAGGGAAAATGTTGTCTAAGGCAGGTAAGGAGGTTCTTATAAAGGCTGTTGTCAATTCACTCACTACCTATGTAATGAGTGTGTTTAAAATCGCAGCTAACTTTTGTGATGAGCTTCGATCTATGGTATCACATTTTTGTTATGGACATGAGGAAGGCCGGAGAGGTATTTTGTGGGTCGCTTGGCAAAAAATGTGTCGACCTAAGGGGGATGGAGGGTTGGGGTTCCGGGACTTCAAGCACTTTAATCTAGCTTTGCTAGGAAAACAGGCATGACGATTGGTAATTTATCCGGAAAGTTTGTGGGCACGAATTATGAAGGCGAAATACTACCCTCAAACCGAGTTCATGGATGTTGTTATCGGCCACAACCCAAGTTATACTTGGAGAAGCATTGTAAAGGCACAAGTGGTTTTAGAAAAGGGAATGAGGAGACGAATTGGAAACGGGAAGAACACGCTAGTCTGGGGTCAAGCGTGGGTGCCGGGAACGCAAACGGGACGGATTATTTCACCATGTCAAGCTGGTAATGAGGCTATGTTGGTGGCGGATTTGTTTAATGAAAATGGGACGGATTGGGATGATACAAAGTTTAACCAATTGTTTTTGCCTTTCGAGCGAGAAAGGGTGACTAATGTGCGGCTTAGCTTGAATCGAGGGCAGGATATATGGTTCTGGGGACTGGAGCGCGATGGTTTATACATGGTAAAGACGACCTATAAAATGTTGGCGGGTGAGGGTGTGGACTTTGTTGAGCAATCGAGCTGGGAACGGGAAAAGTGGTTGTGGAATAAGCTCTGGAAGGTTCCGGTTTGGCCTCATGTCGAGCTCTTCTTCTGGCAATTGTGTAAAGAAGCTTTAGCTACAAAATCAAACATTGCCACTCGGATTGGAGGTGAGTCTTCTCTCTGTTCTTTTTGTCATGCTTTTAATGAGTCGAGTTTACATTTGTTCTGTGACTATGGTGTGACGAAATGGGTCTGGGAAGGGCTGGGTTTTACGTGGGAAAGAGAGGGGAGGGAGGGTGACATCAGAAGCTGGGTCGAAGCGAGGTGGAGGGAGATGGGTGAGGGGGAATATGTGAAGTTTGCGGTTGGATGCTGTGCTGTGTGGGAACATCGAAACAAGGTAGTTTTTGAAGAATGGGAGGTGGAGCCGTGTAGGATTGTTAGGAGGGTCAATGATGTTATGGAGGAGGGAGCGGGGGAGAGTGTTTTGGGGAGGAATTGACGTGGGAGAAGAAGAGGGCAGCAGGGGGATGATGGGTGTGAAGGGTGGAGAGCGGCCGCGGAGGGGTATGTTAAAGTGAATGTTGATGCAGGGGTGAAGAAGGGAGAGGGTGTGGGATGTGGCTGGGTGTGTAGAGACGACCGTGGAGAGGTGCTATGGGGGTGGAGCTCACTTTCGAGAGCAGAGTTGGGAGCCACATGTTGCGGAGGCGGTAGCGGTCTTGGACGGCATTCAAGAGGCACGGAACCGAGGTCATAGACGAGTAGTGCTCGAGAGTGATTGTTTGGTCGTAATCGATGCTCTAAAGGAAGGACGGCATAGACGGAGTTTATTTTCACAAGTGATTGAGGGCATTTTGTTTTTAAGTAATGAGTTTGATTATGTTATTTGGTCGTTTACTAGTAGGCTAAACAATTGCGTGGCACACGCTTTAGCTCATGTTACTCCAAGAACTGTTGGTAAGATGGTTTGGTCGGAAACTTTGCCACCAAGCGCAAACAATGCTGTAATTTTTGATCGATCGTTAATATAATTACACCCTTTGGGTGTTTTCCTCAAAAAAAAAAAAAATAAAATAAAATAAAAATAAATAAATAAATAAATCTAAGGGGTCCATTTGCTAACATTTCTCCCCCCTTGTTTCCCTTTCTTCTAAAATCAATCAATTTTATAATCACGACTCGAACTTTGCGGGCGTTACTCATTAGTCGTGGGAGCTTGTTTTCAAGTCAAGGTCAACAACCGTAAGTCATCACCAAAGAATGTTTTCAACCACCAATCACCTCCGTCTACAACTCCCACTACGCCTAATTCACCGCAGTCATTCTTCAATTAACCCTCCGATCGCCGTCTTTACCGCCCAATTCCCTTCCCCTTCTTCATCATCACCTTCTCTTTCACTCTCAGGTCTTTATTTTCCTCTCCTCAACTACTCCTCTCATAAAACTTCTCGTGTTTTTTATTAGTTAGTCTCGTGTAAAACTGTTCTACATACAACATACCGAGTACTTAAATGTACTTATTACTGTCTTATTTGAGTTCTTGTACGTATATTCGTAATGTGAGGTGTGTGTGTTTTAATTTTGCAGATCCATGTTCAAGATATCTAGGGTTTTCAGCTCGTCGTCACCAATGTAATTGAACTCTTTTTTTTTAATCGTTTATTTTAAATTGAAAATGCGGTTTATGAAAACCGATGAAACGTATGTCAGCTAGCTCAATTGGTAAAACGTATTGGTTCAGGAAAGTATACAATATGATACCATAACTTTTTCATGAACTTTTAATTGAAAATATGGTGTATCAACAAGATGACTTGAATTTAGAGCTATTACTACTCCGACTTTGTATAAAAGTCGATCAAATGCATGTCCGCTAGCTTAATTGGTAAAATATATCGGTTTGGTAATTGAAATTGAAATATGTTATATAAACAAGATGACTTCAATTTAGAACTATTACTTATTAGTATCATTTATTCTTACGCCAATTTTGTAAAAAAATTCCATCAAATGCATGCCCGCTAGCTCAATTGGTAAAATGTATTGGTTGGGGAAAGTATGCAACGAATTTGCAAGATACCATGACTTTTTAGTGAACGTTTGATGAATTGTGTATTGTTTGGTAGGTGGTGGTTCTCGTAATGTGGTGGTTAAATGCGATGATTCTAATGATGCTTTGCAACCGGATTCTATTGTTATTCCCCAGGTTTATGTTTCTCTGTTTTTTGATTATTTTATCCGATGCTCGTAGGAGTTAGTATATTCTTACTGACAATGCTGCTTCCATAGCTTTCCAATTAATTATATATGTAGCTTTATTTAATTTGATATTCCTTCCGTGATACTTCGATCATTAATGCTTACTTCTTTATTTATTCTAGTTATTGCAATGGTTGCGTTTGCTTGTGCTGGAAAACAATAATTCAGTTATGTTAATGCATAACAGCATCTTTGTTATTTGACTTTTAGTAGTTTTATGGTCGGTAGGATTATTGACTTCTATGATAGGAGAGAATTTTAAGGTTATGATCGAGTTGTTTTTATTTTGCTTTAGGGTATATTATTGGGTAATCTATCATTAGAGGGTCTGTTTGATTGCTTGGATAATTGAATCAGATTCGAGTAATTGAAACAGGATAGCAAAAGAGCCCTTTATGCGCTACTTACTTTTTTTGCACATAATTTTGTCTCTATGAAAACTAGCTTGGTGCACTATGGTAGAGTATTTTTGAGAAGGAATTCAGGGCTGAACCACATGAATTTATTGTCTAAAATGAGGTTCATGGGGTTGCTCTAAGTTGGGATTGATGTATTTAAAGTTGGTGATCGTCTATTCATCAGCTCACAGTTATTAATTCATGGTTTTTCAGGAGGCCAAGAGTGATCTTGCTGACATCTTGAGCAAAGCAAATTCCTATTTGCCACATATTGTACTTGCGAGTACATTGTTGGCCCTAATTTATCCACCTTCGTTCACATGGTTCACCAACAGGTTGCTGGATGTTATGCGATCAGCGTTCAAATTTATTAACAGTTAACAGTAAACTGCGTATTAGCGTTTCTGCACGTTCGTTTGTTGACTTTGTTTGATTGCGTTTCTAGTGATGAAGTACAACGTAGATGTGGATAATCATGAAGCCATACTACTAGATTTGATTCTTTGTCGGAGGCTGATGGACTAAAGTTTGCATACTTCGCTCATGAAATTATCTGTACAGTTATATTCCATTGGTCACTCCATCATGATTTACTAGCTAAGATACCACATTATGATACATTTTTAGCGTTCAAGTTGAATTTCCAGTTGAAATCAGACAAACAATTTCCAAAGAAAAAAATAAGTTTGTCTTGCATTGTGACAGAAGTCATATATACACTGTTGAGTTACCTCTTTGTCATGTATTCACGTGGCCTATCTTTGACATTAGGACTAAATAAGGAGTAAGGATTATACAACAATCACAAAGCTTATATAGAGATGGTGAACTAAACTTTCTAATAATGATTTAATTCCTTTAGCAGTGTTCCTGTGTCGCTATGTGAATGAATTGTTTCTATACGAAACATATCAAGGAGGTTGCTTATTTTGTTGGAGCCTCTAGACTCTGAGAGCAATACATCTTATTTTTTAAGCGGAATGTCATAGCAGTTGCTTCTCTGTTTGGTAATCCGTAGACAATCCAATGATCAGTTTAGCTTATTGTTCATGATGAAAGTGTCCAAATTGATCTAATTTTATATGCCCTAATCTACTTGTCATGGTGCTTGACTCCAGGTACTATGCCCCAGCTCTAGGATTTTTAATGTTTGCAGTTGGACTGAATTCAAATGAAAAAGATTTTGTTGAAGCATTCAAAAGACCAACTGTCATTTTAGCTGGTTATGTTGGCCAATTTGTCGTCAAACCTTTGCTTGGATTTCTCTTTGGCACAATAGCTGTCACAGTTTTTGGTCTCCCGTCTCCTGTTGGTAATTATCTTCCTGTTCTATTCAGTGTGGAGTTATTACCGCATAATGATAATGCTAGTGAAGTTTTATATGGTGACTGTAAAGTGCAGGTGCTGGAATAATGCTAACATCTTGCGTTAGTGGTGCACAACTCTCAAATTATGCAACTTTCTTAACAGACCCTCAAATGGCCCCTTTAAGCATTGTTATGACATCATTATCTACAGCCTCTGCAACTTTTGTGACACCCCTTCTGTCGCTACTGCTCATTGGAAAGAGGTTACCTGTTGATGTAAAGGGAATGATGGCTAGTATCACACAGATTGTAGTAGCTCCTATTGTTATGGGCTTACTTCTTAATAGGTAAATCATGGCTGCCTTACTGGATATGTTACTCCGACTACTCACTTTCGATGTCCTATTGGTGTCAGACATGACACTTAAGGATATGGGTATGGGATCCCTAATAAATTGAGTCATGGCGTGTCCGGAACTTGGATGGCGCTCATTTTAGAGTCATATATAGCTTACTGGCTCTCCACCCCCACCCCTGCCCCCACCCAAAAGAAGCATAGTTGGTGAAGTTCATGACGTTGCTAAGTTATTTACACGAATGATTTGTTGCAGTTGTTGTTAAAGTTCGTGACATTTCCAAATTAGTGCAGGTTGCTCCCTGGGGTCAGCAAGGCAATCCGGCCGTTTCTGCCCCCACTGTCGGTTTTTGTGACGTCTCTTTGTGTTGGTGCACCACTTGCCATCAATATAAATGCAGTAATGTCCCCTTTTGGATTAATCATCCTTCTGCTTATAATTGCATTTCACCTGTCTGCTTTCATTGCTGGTTATGTGATGTCCGGCCTGGCATTTGGTGAGGCATCTGATGCAAAAGCGCTACAAAGAACTATATCCTACGAGACAGGTTTCATATCTCTTGTTGTCAGCTATTTGTTTCTCCCTCTATCCCATTTATTGTCCCCATTTCCGTTTTAGTTAGCGCAATACGTGAACTTATTAAACTATATTCCCTGTTACTTGACACGATAACATTATGGCAAGATGAATGTGGTAATTCCGCATGCAAATTCTCCAAGTCAAGAGTAATAAGGATATCTCATCACAAAATTAAATATGAGTGTATGACCTCTAGTAAAGTCGGGACAATAAATAAGGTAGTAATTTTTTGTTTTTCAAGTTGTTTGTAACTCGTTAGTAACTTGTATTCTCATGTAGGCATGCAAAGCAGCCTTCTTGGCCTTGCACTTGCTAATAAATTTTTTGAAGATCCAGTTGTAGGAGTTCCTCCAGCGATCTCGGTAAGTCTAGAGTCTAGACTCTAACCAAAGTTTATTAATAGTGCCTTCTCATACCAAGTTTAAACCTGATAATCATTACATCATGCACGGTTCTTGTGCATTTTAGAGAATTTGTGGTAGTAAGATGATGGGCATAATTTTTGCCATAAGGGAAGTTTTGATGCTGATGGAGTGATGGGTTTTGGACATAGTTTTTTAGTATCCTTACTTATTGACTTCACGAGATAGATTAGCCGACAGCTACACGTTGGTAGATTGTCAATACTGAACTCACTGTTACACTGATTTGCAGACTGTTATTATGTCATTGATGGGGTTCTCTCTGGTTATGTTGTGGGCTAAGAAGAAAGAACAACCATTTGGCAAACAAGTGGAATAACAAGTAAAGAACTAAACAATGTTTTGTGATGAAGATGATCGTTGCTCAAGTATTCCGCATAAAATTATAGGCGGAATCAGTTAATTCAGCTATAATCCGGCTTGTAATCGGTTTGGGCTGTTGATATTACCCAAACCAGAGTTCTTCAGTAGCTTGTACAGAATTTGAAGTGTCAGATGTATTAGCTTCAGCATCTTGTAGTCTGCCTTCTTGCTTTGGACTTTGGAGCGACGTTTCATAAAAGAACTTCAAACTGAGTTGTGTAGTCAATAATGGTACTCATCGATTCATGTCAGTTGTATACTACTACTAGTATTAAGTATTAACCCGGATGTTTCTGGCTTATTTTTTGTTATTTTACTTTGTCATTTACGTATCCAATGCTGATTCATTTTAGCTAATCTCACGTCGATGAAACCCTCTTGTTGCTGTAAGCCAGTAAACCCCGACTAAGTCATAGATTAAACTTGTACTAGTTCACTACATAAAAAAAAAAGTTAAAATGGGTTGGTGAAAACGTAAATAATCATGGAGAACATATTCTGAAACGGACTATTAAGTAGATATGATAAGCGAGTTATTTACGTTGGGTTTTGCTAGTTAATCTAGTGATCGATACACTTTGGACTGATGTGTTGTGTATTTGTGTTTGGCTACTTGGGGAGTTGGGTTTGATTTCTGGTATAATGAAGTTGGGGAACAAAAGGATCAATTCGATTTTCGAGAAATATGTTTGGTTCTACTTCAACTTTCGGGTCAAACTCGGTCCATTTAAGTACTCACTCCCGCTTTATTTGAGATGGATATATTATACTCTATATTTTAAACTTAAAACGAGTAAAATAAGATATGTCGTGTAGATGTGTAGATGATATTACAAAAGTAGAATGCCTAACAACCAACGTTGAACATACTCCCTCCAATCCTCTATTTTCTTCCTCTTTACTTTGTGCACAAGAATTAAGAAATGGAGTATTATATTGATAAAAAGTTGGGTGAGGTTTATGAATAATTAAGAGTTAAATAATGAATTGTGGGCCACAAATATTAAAGTAAGGAATAAAATAGGATTAAAAGAGTTGGGTGGGGTGTGGTAATAGGAGAGACTAGTATTGGTGCCCG
>LHUT01000758.1:40985-56426 GCA_001412135.1 Silene latifolia subsp. alba
GGATCCTTTCCTCAATGAAGGTTGAGGAGTATTTATAGGCTTTCACCTTTTGTCACGTAGTGGCCAAGTGGCCAAGTGGCTAGCAGGTGGAAAGACTGATCTACCCCTCGGCCGAGGGACCTATGGCAGGCCGGCGGGCCCTGTTGACTCACCGCCGAGGGGTCTTGGATATGAGTACGCGGGTATGTGTCCCGGCTGGCAGGTTGCCATGCCGAGACCCAGGCTGACAGGCCGATGGGCTGCATCGGCTAGGCGGTCTAAGTCGTTGACTTGCTGTGGGTATCTTTGACCTTGCTCAGTATGCTGACTGGTCAGCGGGTGCAGAATATGCCCCATCAAATATAATGTTACGAACGATCACATTTAACAACTAAATACGTGTTGCTTCCATCTAAACCAAATTCTTCTATACTCCATTAACAAAACTTCGTGTCAAGACTTAAAGCCAATAAACTGTTATCTGATCCAAAGTATAAATTAACTCAATCCAACCTAAATATTTTTTACTTCATCCGATCACGCATTTATGCCCCCTTAAATAACTACTTAGAAACACATCCAAAAACGTTTTTGTATTCCGACTCGAATATTTAAAACACGAAACTGCAAATCGAACTGAAATGAACTAAATCAAACTCTTGTAAGACAACAAGTCTCTCTTGTGACGGATATATCTTGTGACGGACATATCCGTCACAAGCTTGCGACGGGTCAAGTAATATTCATGTGGGTAGATGAGACATAATAGATTGGTACTCTCTAGACATTCTACTTTTGTCTTTTTTACCCTACATGATAATACTTGACCAATCGCAACTCGCAAGCTTGTGACGGATTTGTTGTGCCTGTAAGAAGTGACTTAGGAGTCCGCCCTCCGAGGACACGATTGGGGTCCACTCTCCTCTCCATTACCATTTTAGTCATTTACATCTCTCCCTACAGTTCCTCCCATTACTCTCCTTCCACTCTCTCCCTCTCTCTTCTCTTTGAAAAACTTGACATTTCTCCTTTCCTACTTTTCTACAACTTTACTAATATTTGGAGGTTCAACAATGGCGAACAACAATAGTGGCGGCAGTTGGAATCACCATAGAAATACTACTACTAACAATGCTTCTACTTCTGTTACTAAAACTACGGTTAGATCACAAAATTCGTCCTTAAATTCAAGCTACAACGGTAGGTCTTCTTTCTCTTCCAATTTGAAATCCAAGCCGTCGTTGTCGTCCTCTACTTCTTCTCTCCGCCGTAGCTCCCCCGCCGCTCTCTCCTCCTCCTCCGCCAAGTCCGCCGCCGGTACTATGTTCTTCTTTCGCTTTCTTCGTTCGCATTGTGTTTTCTGTAATTTGAGATTTTGAGGTTTGAATTGCTATAATCAGCTGAATTTTGCCGCGGTGTTTAATGAAAATTGTGCTTAATTGACTAAATATTTATCGTGATTTGATGTTTTCTAACGGTTAGTATGAAGACTTGAATTTGATGCATACGATAGGATAGTTTTCGAAATTTGATTTTTGATTGACCTTAGTTTTGAGGTTTTAATTGTTGTAATCTTACGGTTATGAGGAGTTAAATTACTGCATGGTGTTTTCTGTAATTTGAGGTTTGAATTGCTGTGTTTTTTTTTTTTTTGTCAATTAGCTGAATTTCGTTAAATGCTGAGGTGTTTGATGAAAATTGTTGCCTAATTGTTGAATGTAATTGTTGTGATTTGCTGTCTATCGATGATCTTAAGTTTAGGTTAGTATGAAGACTTGAATGTCACACAAATTCGATAGGATAGTTTCGATATTTGATTTTTTTGTTTTAGTTAGTTGAATGACCTTTGTTAGTTCAGTTATTTTCGAAATTTGATTATTTGATTTTTTAATGACTTCCGTTAGTTAAATTATTTTCAAAATTTGATTTTTTGTTTTTTAAATGACCTTCATTGGTTAAGTTATTTTCAAAATTTGATATTTTGATTTTTGAATGACCTTCGTTAGTTAAGTTATTTTCAAAATTGAATTTTTTGATTTTTGAAAGACCTTCATTAGTTAGGTTATTTTCAAAATTTGATTTTTTGATACTCTAAACTTTTAAAATAATATATTTATTTTTCATTTTGAAGTTGAGCATTTAGTATCGAGAGTTAATGTGCCGAAAATGTATGGTAGTTTTCTGCACAATTCAGTTTTAATGAATTTGGTAATGTGGAGAAAAGTAACAACTTTTCATGTCTAGAAATAAAATTAACACAGGTGCTTGATTTGATAATGAAATATCAGTTTCCTCGTCGCTCTTTTCTCAGTGCTTTCAAGTCAAGTGCAACAATTTAGTGCCGTCGAGTAATGTGTGTTGGTGTTGTTGAAGGAAATTCCGGGATTCAGGCAAAACATACTTATCCTGGAGGCTGGAGTGCATGGTGTTATTAATTATCTGAGCTTAGATTATATGTTGCGGCGAAATTTAGCCATCTACCAATGAATCCATACATGCGTTGTTTGGATTTTGGAAATCTTTGAAAGTGTCGAGTTCAGTTGTAAAAGCAAATTTGTGAATTTGATAATATTGGTGCCCTTTGGGGCTACATTTAAGTATTTAACGCCATTTGGGGAGTGTTGGAATTTTTGGAAATATCCGCTCCAGGACTAGGCCATCTTAAGCTCAGTTTTTAATTTTCAATTCTCAATTATGGTATTCATCTAATCAGATATGATAAGGCACTGCATATGAGACTGGCATAGATTCTTGGATCTCGAACGATCTGATTACCGATGGTTTGATGATCTTTGAGTGGTTGCTAACTTGCTTTTCAGAGAAGGTGATGCATCTGATGGTATTGAGAGAAGGTGGCATCAATAGCTAAATGGGGGGCTGGGTAGAACACTGGATAAATATTGATATAGAATGACATGGGTTTACACGGGATGTATATTACCAAATGGTGTATTATGAATACAGAACGTGAAGCCTGTAGTCAGTCTAAACTCGGACTGCGGCACAAGTGTGTGATAGGGCTCAGGATTACGTCAGTAATTGCAAAATTAGCATCAGCAACTGACTCCTCAACACTTGTTAACTCCAGTATAGCCTATGACTGTGTTGCTACCTGAAAGATTCTTGAGAAATTTCACATCCTTGTAATTTATGTTTAATTTCTTCTATAATCTCTATTAGTATGAGTGTAACAGTCAATTCATGCATTTAAGAGGATATTTTAGAGTTAGCGTGGTTCATGAAGATTACTTTTTTAATTGATGACCTTTGAACTATTTCCAATTCTGCCCGCAGTTATTGGTCGAGTACGAGTTGCTGTGAGATTACGACCTAGGAATGCCGAGGAGTCGGTTGCTGATGCTGATTTTGCAGATTGCGTGGAGCTGCAGCCAGAGGTATAATCAATTTTTTCGATTTCTCTCTTTCACTCTCTCTGCCTTTTTTTATCTCTGTATTTATTGTCGTTCTATTCTGACCTACTTTAATGCAGTTGAAAAGGTTGAAGTTGCGTAAGAACAATTGGGACTCAGATACCTATGAGTTTGATGAGGTTCTGACTGAATTTGCATCACAAAAGCGTGTTTATGAAGTGGTGGCAAAACCAGTTGTTGAGGCATGTAACCCTCTCCTTAACCCTCGTCTTTTCAGCACATTGTCTGTGTCCGGTTTTCGAAAACAGCAGGGACATCTCTACCCCTCATTTTTAGATGCTAGTGACGTAGATAGTGGACTGACTTAGTTAACAACTCTAGTGTATTTTCAACCTTTGAAAATCAAGATCTCATATGGGTTGTTTAAATATCAGACTCTTTCGTTGATGGAATATAGGAAAATGTATTATTAACCTAGTTGCGCTTCTTTACATGTTGAAGTAGATGACATGCGATGCAATTGTCGACACAATTTTTATTTTGGCTAAATAGGAAACAGACTCTCTACGTTAATAACACAGGGGTAAGGCTGCGTACATCAGATCCCGTTACCCCGCTATTTGTGGGAGCCCTTGAGGCATTGGGGGTAATGTTGGATCCATGGCACTTGGTACATTTGAGTGATTTATAGTTAGTTTGAAGATGCTTGTAGTTACTTTGAATTATCTGTTAATCCTTCACAGTGTGCTGAATCATTTTTCCTTAAAAGCTTCATTCAAGTTTTTGATTTAGCCTATTTCAAAAGCTTTTCCACATTTTATGTTTTACTCACGCTGTTTGTCATCGTCTACATTTTCAGCTTTTCCCCCCTTTCTGTTATTCACTTTTCATTTACTTTTCCGCTTTTTTTTTTCACGGTTCTCTTTCCTTTTTTCATTGACAGTTTGAAACATAATTGAGGGTAGCTAACCCCGAATCATTTTGGGACTAAAGCTTTGTTGTTGTTGTTGCTGTTCTGTATCTGATTGCACCTCACACATCTGTTTGTGAATGAAAAGGATCAATTAATATATTGGCTAATGTTCATGGTTTCCTGCAGAGTGTTTTGGATGGTTATAATGGAACAGTAATGGCTTATGGACAAACTGGCACTGGTAAAACATATACACTAGGACACCTTGGGGAGGAAGATACTGCTGGTAGGGGGATTATGGTGCGGGCTATGGAAGATATTTTGGCTGGGATTTCTTTGGAGACTGATTCTGTCTCGATTTCCTATTTCCAGGTTAGTATCCCATGGAGAATACTCTGCAGATCTCAACTGTTTAATGTGCTTTTGTCCAGCTAAAACCCGTGTTTCTGTTGACAATTTATGCCTAATGTTGATACAATGGTTGTTGATGTTTATCTGTTTCTTCGAAAACACTCTGTAGCTCTACATGGAGACCATACAAGATCTTCTTGATCCTAATAATGACAACATTTCGATTGTGGAAGACCCAAAGACTGGCAATATTACGCTGCCTGGTGCTAGCTGTGCTGATATCAAGAATCAGAAGAGCTTCATAGAGCTTCTTAAGTTAGGTGAGGCTCATCGATTCGCGGCAAATACCAAGATGAACACTGAATCTTCTCGTAGTCATGCTTTTATGATGGTATGACCTCTAGTGTGATTGAGCCTCAAAATTGGATATATTAGTGTTAGGTACTCTGATTGCACAAATTTGTTCGCAATGTTCATGCAGGTAAATGTAAAACGATCTCTTAAGGAAAAGGAACCTGTTTTGCCAAGTGAAAATAGAGGTAGTTCAAATGGTAAACTTCAAAAACCTCCTGTTGTGCGAAATGGCAAACTCGTGGTAGTAGACCTTGCAGGTTCAGAGCGTATTGATAAGTCAGGTATGTCTAAGAGATCATATAGTTTGCTTCTAACGAGTAACATCTTAAATTTTTAACTTTGTTCTGGATAAAAAAAATTAGTGTCTGTTGATTGTAGCACTGCTTTATGAGTTATGTTACCTTTGTAGGGAGGAAACTAGTAGTGAAGAAAATTTGCATTTGTATCAAGGAAGTTCTAAACTTTAAAGAATGATTGACATTAGAATTTTTTTATTATTTTTTAAGCTATTTCTAAAGCGAAGTGGAAATCCAATCTGTATTTTTTGTTCCTGCTGCCATAGTACAACTGACTTCTTATGGTGTTGGACTTGGGAATTTGATGTCTTGATTGCGGCAGCCCTCGAGGCACTGGGTAATGTTATTGTTGTTGTATGGTGAAGTCTGCTGATGACTTTGAGCAGTACACCTATTTGATCACTGGCCATGTCACATTAACGTGCAAAAGCATTGATCTCCACGTTTATGATGGGGATTAGTTATTTATATGGTCTTAGTTTAGTTGTTCTTATCATAAACCCTGTAAGCACATTGCACTTTACTAGCATACTAATTGTCATAGGTCATATGGTTTCTGTGTGACTATCTTGCTGAAACAATTCCCTTTTCTTATTACTCTATGTATCCTGATTTTCTTTATTATTTATGATTCAGGAAGTGACGGCCATACTCTTGAAGAAGCTAAATCCATTAATCTTTCATTGAGTGCCCTGGGAAAGTGCATTAATGCCCTAGCAGAGAATAGTCCACATGTTCCCATTCGTGATTCAAAACTGACTAGATTACTTCGCGATTCTTTTGGAGGTAAATTGTGCTTTATCTCTTTTTTGTCCTCAATGTCTTTTTGCAGTCTATTTTAAAATAGGGTTAAATAATGTAAACCGGTCATAGAGGAACAAAAATATGGAAGCAAAATATCACTAAGTGAAATATTTGTTGTAATTGTGTTATCATTTTTATTTATTTTCTCAATGGCCATGCTATTTTTCAAAACAATATAGATTTTGTTTACTAAAGACAGCTTTCCTTTGTAGGAACTGCGAGAACATCATTAATTATTACGATTGGCCCGTCCCCACGCCACCGAGCTGAAACAGCAAGCACTATAATGTTTGGACAGAGGGTGAGGAGCAAATTATTGCTTGTTTGTGTGTTTCTTAATCAGCTATGTTTTTGTCTTCAGCCATATGTTATTTGATCATGTTGAAACATCATGGCTTTATCTAGAATTTGCAGCAGGATAATTAAATATTAGTCATATGTCCAAAAAGGAGAGATAATATGACGTATAAGGTCACATACTATCGGAAAGGACATCTTGTTAGTCTGGTTATCTATTTTACACGACTATAAAGCGTTGCTCCAGCCAGAGGAGAGGATTTATATTATTTTCACTATGCAGGCTATGAAAGTTCAGAACATGTTGAAAATAAAGGAAGAATTTGATTACAAAAGTTTGTCCAGAAAGCTTGACATACAACTAGACAATTTGATGGCAGAAAGTGAAAGGCTGCAGAAGGCTTTTCAGGACAGGATTGATGAGATAGAGAAAGGAGCAGAAAATCGCATAACTGATGCTGAAAGAAAATATTCAGATGCTTTAGAGGTAAGTCATATAGTCTGAAAATGCGGTAATGCACAAGTGGTTGATATTGTCCTAAACTCCCAACATATAGGTTAAGAGTCAAAAGCTGTCATTTGTAAAAGTAAGTTTCCTACCGAGCTGTTGCTAGTAGGATTAGTGATTTGTACATACCGGGTTCATTCTGATTTTGTACATTTTTTCTGTCCGACATTTATTTTCGTTGCTGTATTTGATTTTAAAAAATAATAAGTATTTCAAGTGGCTGGATTCAACATAGTTATTCAACTTGATTCTGTTCTCTTTTTTTAGGCTAACCTCTAGTGTTACCAGTACTATAAATTTTAATCTGGCAATCGACTTATCCATTTCCAGAAAGAACGGCATAAGTACCAAAAAGATTACATGGATGCAGTGAAGAATCTCGAAGAACAATGGGCAGTAAATCAGCGTAAACAGAGTAATGAAGCTACAACGTCTGGTGCCAAGGATGGTTTGGCGGATAAATCATGCAGAGAAGAGGTATCCCATTTTTCACACATCAATTCAGAACTTTGTGTTTAGTGGTCTTCGTGTTTTCTTTCCCTTCATATTCTGCAATAGTCAATTTGTGAATACTATTTGTGTAACTGTGATTAGAATCGCCTCACTTACCCACAGTGGGATCGCTTGTGGGCCTTTTATTTAATTTCAGAACATGACATGCTCTTGATCTTTGTATCATCCCCAGAAAAATAAGAAAAAAATTGACAGCATAAGGAACTTGTTAACCATCTTTGAAAGGTTTAAAAGCCCTCAATTTTAAGGGCATGATATTGTGTAGTTACAATTGTGAGCACTGAGTAGCGAGTTTCTCATAATTATCCTTACTGTGCTTGGTCTTATGCTTTGTCAATGCAGCTAAAATTTTTAGATTTGAAAACTTTTGGCAATGATGTCGTGATTGTCGGCTTTGTTTTTAGTCCTGCCTGCATGATGACCTTGGTTATTAAATTATCTATTTTTATAATCTCTGATTCTCTATAGAATAATGAGTTCTGAAATGTATATATGATACTGTTAGAAAGCTGCGGCTGATAAAGTCACTGAAGTGAAGAGGCTGCTACAGAAAGAAACACATATGAGGAAGGTTTCTGAAGAAGAGGTGAACGATCTTAAGAGTCAGCTGTCACAGTCTAAAATGTTAGAGGTTTGTTACTACTTGTTATACTTAAAAGTTAAAATGGACATGTTGACATCTTTTCTCCCATTGAATGTGGCTGACATAGTGACATACTGACATATGTACTGACAATTACCATCATCCTCAGGCAGCTGCCAATTCTGAAATATTAAAGCTTAATCAGATGTTGGATGAGGAAGCCTGCCAAAGAGAGAAACTTGAACGCGAGATAGCTATGCTTCAAGGTCAATTGCTACAGCTGAGCTTTGAAGCTGATGAGGTACTATATCCTTTATTAGCTTGGAGATATTTTCTCATAAAAGATTTTCCTTTTGTCTATCTTGAATTCTTGATGTTTTGAAACTAGTCAGAGACTCTACTAGCTTTCTTCTGAGCATTTGTTGTATGTGGAAAACATAGTCCTAATATCGAGGTATAGAGTCAAAAAGTTTGACTATCCAAGGGCAGGACTCAACTGTGATGATTCAATCTTATGTGACATGTTTCTACATATGATTCTCATGAGATTTTACGTTCTGTTTGGCGGGATTTGGATGATAAAGGGGGTCAAGCCAGTCATTTGTTTCATCACTATTCTACACAATTGTTCAAAAGTTTGCAAAAGTTTGTCAATTCGAGCGGAACTTATCGTCCTATTAAAGAACCAGGGCTCTTTTGAATATTATAGGCTTAGGGTTTAGAGTTAAAGAGGGCCAAGCTTGTCATTTGTTGAGAGTTGGAATGTTGGACAAACGTACAAAAATATTTGAGTTTGGCCATAAATCCAATTGTGGTTTTAAGTTTCTCTTCTTGCTATTGCATTTGTTGAAGAACCAAGAAACTACTCTTGGATAAGATGGAGACTCACTGTTGTACGTTAGGTTTCACATCCACTTACTCTCTCCTTACTTAGCCCAGGGTCCTAGACTCCTAGTCATAAGTCCTTATGGAGACTTCATTTTTATTGATTGTTAATTGTTTGATTTTAAACTTGCTAACCATTTGCTGGTCACTAGAGAATAAGTGTTTCATTGCTTCACTTCTTGTCTTAGGTATCATGCATTTGCCCAATAGTCCAATACTTTCCTAACACTTTATTTTAATTATTGATTGTTAATTATTTGATTTTAAAACTTGCTATCCATTTGCTGGACACTGGAGAAGAAGTGTTTCATTGCTCCAATTTCTTGTCTTAGGTATCACGCATTGGCCCGACACTATCTGAATTATCATGTCACGTGTGGAAGTTAAGAAAAAGCTGAGACATGAATCTAAGGCTCTTGTGATTTCCTTTTTTCGTTTAGTGTCTATTTTAGTGCTATACTCCATGGTTTTATCTAGATTTATTGAAGATGGATTAAAAAACTTATTCCATGTATATGCCAGGGCTTTTCAGTGCCTTGTGAGCTGTGACCATAATATTCATCACGAAAATCTTCTATTTGTTGCCTTCTGCATTCTGGAGAATTAGACTTTTTTCAGTTTTAAGATTATAAGCTGTCTTGTCATACACAGACTGGAAGAGGACTTGACGTAGGAACATCTAATAATGTTCAAGGTGATGTTGATACCCGAGTGCCTCAAGCTCAGCAACCAGAAGAGAATGAGACAGGAAGTGAAGATAAGAGCTCAATAGCCAAACTTTTTGAGCAAGGTGGTAAATCTTTCTCCCAGTCAACAGTAGACAGTTTTTTTTTTTTTTTTTCAAATGTTCTATTAACGTAATTTGTTTCTTTTGCAGTCGGGTTGCATAAGATACTGTCATTGCTTGAAGCAGAAGATGTTGATGTTCGAGTTCATGCTGTAAAAGTTGTAGCAAATTTAGCTGCAGAAGGTATGTGATATGCATGTTTCTTGGATGATGCCTAGATAGAGAACAATTTATTTGATCTTTGAAACCCTGGTACCTAAAAGAATTTTTTAATGTTGCCATATTTTGACTATATAGCTGAAACTGGCCTGGGTACAGAAAACTTTATATATCGGTGCCTTGTGTTTTGTCTTCTGTGCTTGTTGTAAAAATGTGATAAATTGTTGCCCTATCTTGCTTTGATGAAGTGTCTTCATAATGTTGATAAATGTTGAGGAAAGTCATTTTCGAATGTCTCTATTCTGGATAATTGATTATACTTCACTACTTCCTTACTGCTAAAGCATATTGTATTGACAATCCATCATTCCTTAATCAGAAAGTAATCAGGAGAAGATTGTTGAGGCGGGTGGACTTACGTCCCTGCTGAATCTTCTTGGAACCTCAGATGATGAGACCATACATAGAATTGCTTCTGGAGCTATAGCAAATCTGGCAATGAATGGTGAGTCTTGTTAACATATATTTCAAGCACTTAATCCGTTTTATTACCCTATCACCTTCAAGTCTCTTAACAGTTTTTCCTCCTGTTATTCAGAAACTAACCAAGAGCTCATAATGGCCCAAGGAGGTATAGGCTTGCTATCATTAACTGCATCTAACGCTGAGGATCCTCAGACCCTTCGCATGGTTGCTGGAGCAATTGCTAATCTTTGTGGCAACGGTAAGTCTAAATAATTACAGTTAGTTTCTGTTATTTTATTTTATTTTTGGTATGTCAGGGGAGTTGGAGTTAAGAATCTGGGACCACTGGGTCGTTTTTTTAGCATGTATGCTGGATATTACACAATGCCCAATTGTCAACAGTTTGAACTTTGAAGGCCATGTCTGCACCTAGCTCTGGCATGGGGTTTATCATACTTACTGGGAGATATCTCTCATAAACTTTCCATGTAATATGCTACTATGCTCCACATAAACTTAGTGGACACATGGATGTTCTTTATTTGTACTTTGGAAACATGTCTATTTTTGGTGTGCAAAGAGGCTTACAGCCTATTCAGTAAAGGCCAAAGAAAGAGGAATGTGAGCTGGATCTAATGTTACTAATACCTACATCTCTATATCTAATGATGGTTTGATGCCGCCAGCCTGCCAGCTCATAATCAACACTTAGATGATGTGCTTTTATCTCTTATTCCCTTTCTTTTTCACTGTTTCTTCCTTTACCATCTTTTTCAATGTGAGCTGGATGCTATCGTTGTTGAGCGTTGCTAACAATTAGCTCTTTTTCAGATAAATTGCAGAGCAAACTTCAAAATGAAGGTGGCATTAGGGCATTGCTAGGGATGGTCAGATGTAGACACCCTGATGTCCTTGCACAAGTTGCTCGTGGTATTGCAAACTTTGCAAAATGTGAGTCAAGGGCATCATCTCAAGGTAAACATCTAACAGAACTAGCATTTTTTACATATAGTTTATTGTTGTTGACAAATGTCATTGTTCACTGTTAACAAATTCTAAAAGTATTATTGAAGATGTGAAAGTCATATTTTCACCTCGAGTTCTTGGCGTCTTGCACTATCAATTGGGGTAATAGCTTCACTCTACCAATTACCAAAGCATATGATTTTGGTTGGCCAAGCTAGGATGTATGAGTATAACATCAAATTACAAAGCCTTAGTCTAAAATTTGTTTAGGCTCACTTAAGTGAGCGATCACGTGGTATCGTGGGAATGAAAACAACGCAAAGAAATGAGAGATGAAAACTATAAGGAATGACAGAACAGTGTCAAGGGAAATGAAAATTGACAGAACAGTGTTGCGGTCCACTTTGCACTAGTGCACCTTCTATCATAACATTTGTACCAAGTAGGCTCATATGGCACTTAAATTACCCCTAGAGCTAGAGTCAAGACTAGGCAAACGGGTCATTCGGGACAGGGTTCGGGCCGAGACAGTTAGGATATGGGTCCTTTTGGTCAGGCTGTTTCTACTCAAGTTAATTCGTGTTTGGATCATTTCGATCAGGAGGTTACAGTGTTACAGTCAAGTCATTAGCGTAATTTTGGGATGGGATTTCAAGGTAATGGTTATATATTAGTCATCTCGGGAGTTTTGGAGTCATTTGTGGTTAGGTCAATTCAGGTTCAAGTACTTTAGGTTGTCCTACTATACGTGTTCGGGGGGTGGTTCATATGGGTCGGGTCAGCTTTGTCAAGACTACTGTCTCTGTACGTCAATCTCTTTTGGTCATCAGATGAGTTTGGTTACAAGATTGAAACTATGTGTCTTTTTTTATGATCGGTAGGTTAACTGAGTTATGATCTTTGCGGGGTGTGTGCCTAGGAAATTTGAATTTGCTGAATTTGTTTATCAAAGGATATTGTATTAGCTATGAAGCAGTAATTTAGGAACTGGCAAAGTGGCAAGTTATGTAAGATTTATTCATTTATGTCGCTTTATTTTGTTCTAAAGTATATACCTCAATGTGATCGTGCACCATAGCAAGTAGGCTGCAAGTTACGTACATTTTTACGCTACCATAGGCAGGTCACAGGAGGCTGTAGCATAGCCGCATACTTGTGGATTTGGTGACCTCATGGATGTTTAAGGAAATTTGGAGAACCCATGGATGTTTAAAGAAACGAAGTTTTATATTCTAAAGTTCGCATAATCTTAAAATTTCAAAGCTTATGAGTTAGGTCCCTATATTAAAAGGGAGCAACGAAATTTTAAATGACCACCACATTTTAGGATTTCTGTCTCCTTCACCAGCCGGAGGCTAATTCTAGCTGTTATTGAGAGTCCAACTTTATTAGGCGGGATTATTTCGGGCACATGTTTATTTTCTTCGCTCCTTCCGTATTCAGGATCAAAAGCAGGTAGATCTCTGCTAATTGATGATGGGGCACTACCTTGGATAGTACAGAATGCGAACAATGAAGCATCATCTATTAGACGACACATTGAATTGGCACTGTGCCACCTAGCTCAACATGGTAAGCTTCCTATACACCTTGACTTTTGCTGATGCATACACTGATACACTTTGTCCTAAACTCTTAAACGTTTCCATTTCAAAATCTCAGAAGCGAATGCTAATGACATGATTAATGGTGGGGCCCTCTGGGAACTAGTTCGTATCTCACGGGACTGCCCTCGTGATGACATACGGAGTCTTGCACGCCGCACTCTTGGTTCTACTCCCACTTTTGTGTCGGAGCTCAGGCGGCTCCGTGTTGACAATTAAGTTGTTCTGCTTCGTATATATAATCACCTTGCACAACATAGGCTTAGGATGTGTTAGTTTTAGGTAAAAATATTGCATTTTCTTCACTCGTTGGCTTAAGGTTGTTGATTTTTTTGTTTATTTATATAATTAATGTTCATATGTTCAGCATAGGTAGAACACCGGTTACAGTTTAGCCATAATTTTTTAGTGATTATTCAAAACTAAAAATATTGTAAAAAGCAGTGTGGTGTTGTATTGAGGAAGCCCCATGAATGAGAGAGATCATATCCAACATGTACACAAGAAGAAGGGTCCATCATATCCCGTGGCCAGTCTGGCTTTGCAGGAAGTTTTAGACGTGTTAAAACTGTCTCGTGTGCATGCTACTATTGTCTAACTCCAGCGTTAGACATTTGATATATATATATACACAACTCAATACTAAAACCCAAAATTTGGCGGCAGCATAAAATTTGAATCTAAATAGGAATGTCGAGTTTCTTGTAAAATGGGTTTAGAATAAGTTTGGATAATCATCCAGCTAAATACACCGACACGTGTGATGTGTGTTGTTTCCCCTCTTATTAAACTACGAAGTATAACTTGCAGAAATTTGGTCCCTTAATATCTGAATCTCAGCTCTTCCTTGGTGACAAAGGGTGTATCATGCCTAATGCCAAGAGAAGAGGTGACAAAATCACAAATAATCGGAAATTTATCTGGCAAGAGAGGGGCTAGAGCTAAACCCTTGAAATCTTCAATCTTAAAGTAACCAAGTTCATCTTAAAGTAATATCAACCCTTGAAATCTTCAATCTTTCTCAACTACCTTATCACATTGTGATCATTAAACAATTGGATAGTACAAAGATTAGTCCATTAATGTCAAGGCTTTTACTTTTTGTGCATTTGTTTTTCCCCATTCAACCTATAGTTTTGCTTTCTTACAACTCGGTTTTTAGTTTGGGTTTGTATATCTGGTAGGACAACAAGGGTGATAAAGCTCTTTCTCGTGAGTTTTATATCCCTGATGCATTTCTTGATTTCGAACTTAAGATCTCTAGTTAAAATAAAATAACCCTTTGTTGCTTTACGAGTTGATCATGCTCATGGGATATATCTACCACGAAACTTTTATTAAACAAATGTTTTAACCAATAAAGTAGGTCATTTGAGACTTATACAATTGGTATTTATATATAATTTCTTTTGTGGTAGTAAAGTTACAAATGTGGGAATTGAAAGTTTTGAACCTTAGATTCACGATATTCGCGCTTATGATATTACAGTTAGACTAGTTAACATTTTGATACTCCGTCAAGTATAATCATGTCCAACATCCGTGTTTATAATATGAGAAATTTTTTATGGTTTCTACACCCTAATCAATTAGAAAGTTAGAATTATTAACATTTTTTGTAAATAACCAAGCATAACATAGTAAGGAAAATAAAAGTGGAAGTTTCTCATTGATCAGGGTGAACGATAACATAGTACACCGGATGTACCTTATTATATTTTTTTGGGTTATTTCATAGGAAAATCCATCATGTGGGTAGCCTGCTTAAATTACTCTATCCTTTAAGTAATCCAAATTTAATCCCTCATATCCCCTCTTCCTTCCCAGAACACATTAGAGTGACCGGTAACCTAAAAACCTAAACAATAGGTTACCTTATGTTTTTAAGGGTTAATAAACATCTTAATTATTTTACAAGAATAATCCAAACTATAAGTGACCTTCTTATAGTACTCCCAATTATATTTAATCTCATAAAAATCCAAACTATTAACACTCCTCCTGCGGTCACTCCTCCGGCGCCTACTCCCTCTATTCTCATGTCCTCCGTTCTCTTCTTCTCTCAATTCCATCCTTATCAATGGGCAACTCAACCCTGCAACTAAATCGTCCTGAACTGCATAACAAACTGACAGTGTAAAATCAATCCAAAACAATAAAAACTCGAATCAAAACCAAAATGTCATTATGAGCAGTAATGCAACAACAACAGCATCGCCCTCTTCGATCACCTCTCTAAAAACTCCCCACCTTCAAAGACCCCACCACAACAACCACCACACCGCCACCACCAAACCAAGATGATGACAACAACAACAACAATCCTTTAGCCACCTTTTCCGGAGAGCCGATATTCTCCCTATTCCTATTCCCAACATTTTCATCAACTCAATTTTCATCACAAGCTCTCTCTTCCGCCACCGTCGCCTCAACCGCCGAACGTGATGGTGATCAGGTGGTTAAAAAAGCATGATGGTGATATGAGGGATTAAAGGATAGAGTAATTTAAGCAGATCGTCCATAGGATGTATTATTCCTATGCTGGCCACGTCAGTTTTCACCTGTTATAGCAGGTAAAAAAACAAGCAAGTTTGTTCTGGGAAGGG
>LHUT01000759.1:4717-15176 GCA_001412135.1 Silene latifolia subsp. alba
GAACCTTGCAAGATAGTGTCAATGACATGGTTCATTTGCCACCCTTATACTTGTTTTTACGCCTCTCTTCCAATCAACTATCGCAATATCAAAAATCACTCATCGATAAACATAAAGAAACATAGTCATCATCTAATTTTCTTTAACACTTCCGATTTCTCGCTCTCAGCTCCTTCATATCCCTAAAAAAATGAAATACCATTTCTCCTACATAAACTTGATCTTGACTTCATTATTTCCTCAATCATTTTCTCGGCGAAAACCTCTACCACTTCACTAGCTCACTCCCAAATCGCATACATCATGATAAAAATTACAGCTCTAATTAACAGCTTTGCAGCAGTAAAAACTATCCAATACCTAGTAAATTTCTTTACCTTCAAATTTACCTCTTATTCAGCAAATTTAGCAAATAATTGTCTAAATCGAACACAAATAACAAATAAAGCAACTAATGACAAGAGTTAATAGCAAAATTAACTGCACAAAATTAAAGCATGTAAATTAGGGTTTATGAAATTAGGATTTTAGGTTGAACGAAAAACTTGATAAGATCATTAACAATGAAGAAATAATAACAGAGATTCACATGTAAAATTCTAGGGTTAAGAATTGGGGGATTTTTAATTGAAAGAATAACTTACAAGAAGTTGGAGATTTTGAAAGGATGTCTTGGTGCGTCGACGAAGAGTGGGAACTGGGTTGAACCAAAATATTCTCAGGTTAAATAAGGTGTGATCGTGTCTTTTAAATTTGGTAAACTATAGGTATAGTTTCAAAAAGGGGGTTTCACCGGTTCGGGACAGAATTGGATAAACTTGAAGATCGGACCGGTAATATTTCGGACTAAAATAGTATGACCCAAAGACCGGACCGATAATATTTCGGTCTGGTTTAATTTGGTTGGGCAAATTTTTGAACAACTTTAGTTTTGAATAAGAAAAATGGTTTTTCGCAGGTTCACCTAAGTTATAGTTAATGAAATTAGAGATTTTGAAGTAAGTTATAATTTTCGGTCCATGTTTTGCACATAAGTTAGGGTTTATGAAATTAAAGATTTTAAATTAATTACATTTTTCGGTCGATGTTTAAGCCCGCGTGTTGTACATTTCGTGAGAATTGGAGGGATGTATTCAATGAGAGCGGATTCTCTGTTCCATTTGGTATTTCATCTTCTGCCACATTCCTCATGACACATCATTAACTTAACAAAAACAATTACCATTTTTCTTATATCTTATAAAAAAAGAGGATACTGCTGTGACACTACAATCAGTGTGCTTGTACCCTTCTTTGACGTCACTAATTACATCCTTGCCATTCCTTTTTGTTTTATTGCTTGTACTCTGTATGCTTTCCTCTTTTTTTTTTTGGTACTACCTGCTTTCCTCCTGTAAATCCCCATTCTCATGTCTTTCTTTTTCGTTGTGCTTATCACCATCACCATCTGATTTTAGGTTTACATTCTTTTCTACTGTTTATTTTTCTTTTATATTTTTCGAGCCAGCTCAATATATTGGCAGAATGAATTAGGTGATTAGTTTCAACTCAGACTATTCGCCCAAGAAAAGATGCACATTTGGTGAGTTTCAGGCCTTCCAAATCTGTTATTTGAGATTTTTTTTATTTGCCAAAATTGTTATTATCAGTTCAGATAGGTTTCGGAATTTTGGTACTGATTTTTTCTTAGCACAAATTCTTTTTTCGGATCTGCTCACCAAGTGTTTGACGAATTGCTACAACAACTCAAATGTTCTTTCTATGGTGTCGGTTTTGTTTTTATTGTCCCAGTTTTAAGATTCTATTTCCATTCCACATAGTTAAACTTCGTTTGCTCCTTAAGTCCTTAGATCTCCTACACTCTGTCCAATTTTGTTTACATTAAATCATTGTATCATAGAATGGTTTAAACTTTAAACCAAAACATAAATCAAATATTGATGCATTTGGGAAGGGTTCAACTTTCAAATATGAAAGAGTATACTTTGAGGGCAAATTCGGTCTTCAAGGTTTCCTGTTTCATTGTCATAATTTTGATTGTATTTTTATTCTGTTTATTTCCTCCCTGGTATGCTTTGTAATGCCTTCTTGTCAAAACTGAACATGTTCCCAACTGCAGTAATACATCTAATTCTGATTTGACAGGATAACAACTTAGTCACTCTGATAAAAGTTAGTGATGATAAACATGGTAGTCGTTGGCCTTATTGCACTATCTCCACTGTTGATGGCCAAGTTGTCCTAACTAAACCCAGCTAAAGTAGAAGTTTATTGTGTTTAATGGTTGTTGGTCATAGTTGAAGAGCTACGAATGGTGATCTGCTTTTATCCGGCCAGATTTGGAGCTGATTGACTATCCGATTTATGGATAGAGGATAGAGCGGTAGATACAGGCTACTTATTACAGAATATGTTATGATGAGTTCCGGGTGAACTTTTATAGAAATATAAAGACACATTTGCCATCTGTCTGGGTTTTCAACACAATACTCGCAAATTAGCTCACATTGAAACTGGATGACCGTTGTGAATTGATAATTTATTGACCTATAGAATCTGTCAGTACAATGGCCTTGCCTTTAGTTGTGTGTCTTTTATTTCCATTCTATGGGTGGCTTTTTTGGTTTGTGCCCTGATTACTCTTGCTGCTTCTTTCTGTAGGTGGAAACAATATCAAATCAAGAAGAGGTTGATCTGCGCGCCAAAATTAATGCCCTTACATTAGAAGTTACGAAAGTCCCTTCCTCATCTGTACTGCAAACTGAAGATGCTGAGGTACTGGACTTATGATCTATCTTCATGATTTTGTCTTTGATGTATGTAGTTGAATAGTTGTATCTTGTTTGTATGTAGAGTGGACAAACGCTGACTTGATCTAAGAAACTTGTCCCAAACTGCCTAAAACCAAACCCAATAACCAAATAACCAGTGAAAATTGGTTAATCAAACTGACCTCAGCCCAATTCAATAACGATACAACACAAATTGTCTCGACCTTAGCTGAACTGAAATCGACCAAAAATGACCAATACTTTGAACTATAATCTGATTGGTGACCTGACCAATCCAAGACCTTACCAATTAATGATCTAAATAAGATTGATTTCACATTTAACTTGATTATCTTAATTTTTAACTTAAATCTTTTTTTGACCTAGAGACAGTATAAACATGAAATTATTGCTCTAGACAATATAAACACGAAATTCTTACAAGAGTTGACCCAACTAGGCAGAACTTGTTGCCGGTTATAACTTCGCCTGCCTTGACCAAACCAAAACCAACCCGAAAGACTGGATTGAACTATATATGTGAGGTTACTTAGTGTTTTCCATCATAACTCAGTTGGAATTAGCGGGGAGATTGGATAACTTATCAATGAAGCTGGATAAAGTGGATGAGATTATTTCATCAACAATAACAGCATACCTACAAGTGAAGTCCATCTTGAGCAATACATCAGATATATGGATCCCTATAATTACAGCTACTTCTGATGATCGTCACAAGTTTTCGTAATTGGTGAAAGATGAAGAACATGAAGCTGACGAAAACAAATTCACTTAGTCACGCTACACGGGTTCTTCTCCTTGTTTCCGGCTTCACCTTTTTTGTCATCATTTGTTCGTCCGTCTTTTCTGCCCATTTCTGGTTCCCTTGTAAATGTCACGAGACACAAAACTGTAGCTAAATTCTCATTTGAGCAATTCTTTTGTCACATTGCAATAACATTCACATTTCATATATGTGGCTACTAAAATTATTAGTTAGATTACATATAACCTTATTATTTGATTTGTTTCAGATTTGGCAGGGAGATAGCGTTGTCCACTGGAAGTAAACTTAAAGATTATCTTAAATGATATACTCCGTATTGAAACTTCATCTAGAGTTTGACATTCACGCGAAGACGAATTAAAAGCATACGTTTAGATACATGGAATTGGTGCACCGTCAGAAACATTAAAGTTATCGATTCACCGTCCAAGTGCTAGAAAAGCAATCAAATTTCTGCAAGATTTAAATAAGTTCGATGTTCTGGATTTTAGTTAATACAACCTGCAAGGGCTGCAACCGCTGCAACAAAACTATAATACACTAAAGGCTAAATATTACACAGCTACTAGACATGTAGACATGAGATATTACCTAAAATTGAATTCTGACGACGATTGAACAATTACGAACATGACAATATCAAAATAATAATGTTAATACGGAGTATAACACGACAATTATTTTATAATATTTCTCGTGTTTGTTTTCTGTATATTTTAATGAGTATAAATAAAACAAGCTCCTCAATATTTTTCGTATAAATTTTTACCATTTCTTTTTATCATTTACTGACTTAAACAACTACTCAGTATAATATAAGCAACCGCAAACAGTACCGTTGTACGTAAGAAGACGTAAATAACGCGTGCGGCGCACGCGCATTTCCGCCTAGTATATACAAACATAATTTCTTGTGTATTAAAATAAAAATAGAAGCAATGATAGCACAATAAAAGTCTTGTTTAATTTCTATCTGGGTGTTTTTTAAACTGTATCGACTTTAAATCGTTCTTCCACGAAAACAAAATACGAGTATATTTGCAGCAGTAGGTGGATTATACATCTGATGTGTTACCACCAATTCATAGTTTCTGAGCATTATAANAAAAAAAAAAAAAAAAAACATCCTTGGTACCTCTCACATTAATCACACAACATTCTCAAATTAATCACAAAACATTCATTCTATAAACGATCCATAATTTCACACCCAAAATAATAAAAATAAAATTACTCTCTCCATATTTCCTTAACCAATCCCTACACTCACGTTACATCAACGTTACCTTTTTCTCACAAATCACATGACACTTAACTTGATTACACCAAATTAAATTATGCTAATCTTCTTCATTCCCTCTTAAAATTCGAGCGTTTCGCCGACAATTTTTCATTCCCACGTTGATATAGAAATAACTAATTCTGTATCATACTTGGTAATAACAATTATAACAATTAACTCTGTTTTATTACATAAAAAACCGTTTTTTTATAAAAAAAAAATATAACTTTTTGATCCAAAGTTTTGTACTTTTGAAGTGGGTTTTGTGAGAAAATTTCTGGGTATTTATTAGTTTTTTTGATTATGGGTTGGTTTAGTCCAATTTTGAAGATTTTCAGTATTATTTTTGGGTTTGTGGGATTTGGTATTGGAATTACAATTGGTCTTACTGTTGGGTATTATCTTTTCATCTTTTTCCAGCCTTCAGATGTTAAGGTAATTGCCAATTTTGTCTCCATTTATTTGATTGATCAAGTTTCTTTGTTTTGTTTTGTTGGTTTGTTGTGCATGATATGATATTATGATTATGATGAGGTAGTTATGTTGGTAATCTTGGTTTAAAATGACTAGTGATGTGTAAGGCCGTCGTTCCGACAGTAATGCACCAGATTCCATTAGAATTCTGTAATTAAGCGTGCTTGAGCGAGAGTAGTATCAGTATGGGTGACCTCCTGGGAAGGCCTCGTGTTGCACCCCTTCAAAATTGTGCTTTGTGATTGTCTTATTCGTATTTGTGATTTTTTCTGCTGTGAACTTCCATGATGAAGATATATAGGAAGGTTATTTTGAAATTGGGATATTGTGGGAATAGCTAGTATAAGGGGTTAGAGGGAACCAGTTTTTACAAATTACAACTGATTGGAGTCCACAAGTTGATGTTTGCATGTGGGAAATGTTTGGACCTCATTCGAAGTGACGATGGTGGTTGTTATTGGACTGTTCGAGTGGACGTAGTATCATGATTTTTGTTGTCATCCTGATGGACAGAACATGCCCGTTTTGAGGATCTCTCTATTAGAAGGTCATTTTGCTGTCTAAATGTCGGATGTTCCTTTGTTTAGGCAATCTTATAGTCTATTGTATAATCACTGTATTTCCAAAGTTTGAGAACACTGAGAGTGCCTGAAACCTTCTCTATTGTTCCCAATTACTCTGCATTTCCTTAAGCTATAGAGTAGTCCTATTAGGAGTATGTACTCTTAGTCCTGTCTTGTTCTGTACTGTTCTTGGTTTCACCATAGCTTACTAGAAAGCTTGATGTTGTGCTGGCTTCTGCTTTAGACTTAGTGGCAATAACGGTTGGTTACTTAATGAGTAGTGGATTGTGTTGTTAGACTGCCATCTACGTGGTAGTTGGGGGATTAATTATTTGCCGTGCTTTCTTCAGTATTATTTGTAGTAGAAAACTGCATGCTCTATCTCTATTATTAAGGAGTAGTAGTTAGATCAATGGAGGTATTTGATCCCAGCGTCATTTTATGTATTTAGTTTGGTATCCAATTAGCAGAAACAATGCTCCAAATTTTACTAGTTTTGGTACCTGATCTGCATAGGTTGAAATGTTGGTAGAAAGACAGCGGAGTATATTTTATTGATGCAATTATTGGCATTGTATGTTGGCATTCAGGATCCTGAAATTAAGCCACTGGTGGAGCAAGATGCAGATACACTTGAGAAGCTGCTCACTGAAATACCCCTTTGGGTTAAAAACCCTGATTATGACCGTGTAAGTATTTGTGATTGTCTATCATCATGTTTGCATTGAGTGGCTTGTGGCTAATAGGGTTTTGCCATTTTATTGTGCTCCCTTCTTTTGAAATAGATGGATTGGCTGAACAAATTTATTGCTAAAATGTGGCCCTTTTTGGACAAGGTATTTTCACTTCTCTGGATTTTGGATTAAATATTTGTTGCATGTCAGTTGCTTTTTGTTGAGGTAGGCTAATAGTGGGTTACTATATTGTCTACTTGACGCAGGCAATATGCAAGACTGTTAAGGATATTGTGACACCTATTATTGCTGAACAAATTCCAAAATACAAGATTGATTCCGTTGAATTTGAGAAGCTCACATTGGGGTCGCTACCGCCAACTTTTCAAGGTCAGTGATGTTTCCTTGACCATTTTCTGATTGGTAATGGATAATATTTTTTGGGACATGAGAAGTTAAGAGCTATTTCGAATCATAACCCTATATTTTTCATCCTTTCAGTTCTTGAGATCTGTTTGTTTCTGACTCAGTCTAACAGTCTCACTAAGAACCTTTGATTCCCTGCTGGTGCTTGAGACCTTACTGGGCGCAGCTATGCGCAATCATCCCTGTGTTAATAGAGGGTGTGTTTTAGGAGACAGACTGTTATTTACTGTTTACCGAGTCTGGACTCGCTATGAGGTCATAAGTTGTTGCTGCTAAAAATTTGCAGAAGAAGCAAACATAAAACTATTTATAGTTAAAACTCAAAAGACATTCAAGTTTATTTGTCTTGCATACGATGAAGGTCACAACTCATCATCACTTTAGAATTATATGACCGAATTTGTTGCTATAGTTTTAGGAAGGCTGGCTAGTTTACATGGATTAAGCATGCAGGTTTGTCTATGGAAGCTTGAATGAAAGTCTTCGATACCATTAGAACATGGTTTGATCTCCTACTTTTTAGTACCACTGTACATGCTGAATGCTTACATCTTGTCTACTTTAATCAATATTGTTCTGCAATAGTCTTGTAATTCTTTTAAATGAACCAGATTTTGACAACGGTTTAACCTTTTCTTTCCTTTTTCCCTCATGGTCTTGCAGGAATGAAAGTTTACGTCACAGATGAGAAAGAGTTGATAATGGAGCCATCTCTGAAGTGGGCTGGAAATCCTAACATTATGGTTGCTGTGAAAGCATTTGGTTTAAGAGCTACCGCACAGGTAAACTGACTTCAATATTGTAAAATTGGAAAGTGTGCTTCCTATTCGCTATCAGTGAAAGCTGACTACTGCAAGTATTTAAAATTTTGTCAGGTGCTGGATCTTCAAGTATTTGCTTCTCCCCGTATCACTCTAAAGCCATTGGTCCCAAGTTTCCCATGTTTTGCCAAAATATATGTTTCCCTTATGGAGAAGGTTTGTGGCAAACTGACTCTAGTTTCTCGCTCTTGTTTCCTTCCATTTGTTGTGATTGGTTTCATTAAAAGTTCAGTCTATTGACGTATTGTGGTTACCGTATAGCCGCTGCTGCCCATCATTGAGTATTACGTACTCATTATTTCAGAATTTGAGGTTACTTCTTTGAATGAGGATATGTTAATCCCATGTCTGTCTCCCCTTTGACCCTTACCTTTTTTTTTCATCAACTCTTTCTGTTTGCTCTTGTTGTCTTGTTTACTCATTTAAGTAGTAACTCATCGTTTGCCTTGCAGCCACATGTTGACTTTGGGCTAAAGCTTTTAGGAGCTGATCTTATGTCGATTCCGGGTCTGTACAGGTTTGTTCAGGTACATTGTTTCTGAAGTCCTGATTTTTTTTCCTCATCGTTCTCGCATAGAAACATGAGATCAAAGTACGTGTTGAGATAAACAGACATTAGTGAAGTTGTAGTTGCTTTTATGTATTTGGGTTCCGTTAGAGACTCATAGGTTATAAAAGGGAACTTGCTGTACAAAATCATTAACAATGCAGACTCCTTAGAATCTAATTTCCCTGTAAAATAATTTCTGAATATATGTCTTGTGGCAGGAGCAAATCAAAGAACAAGTTGCTAAAATGTATTTATGGCCACGTACACTAGAGGTGCCTATCCTGGATCCAGCAAAGTATGAGCCTTTCCGTCAATCTTTTATACTCCCACCATGTCGTTTATATTTGTCCCCGATTGGCTTCGGAGGTCAAATGGTGGTGACTTTAACTATGACAAATTTATACATGTACACATATATTCATGGTCAAAATTGACATTGTTTGACCATCAAAGTCAAATGGGACAACAAATTTGGAATGGAAGAACTGAAGAATTATGTGTTAGTCAATGGTGGAGCCAGGGAGGGGCTAGCAGGGGCGGTCGCCCCCGCTGGCATTTGAAAATTGCGAAATTTTTAGTTAAAATTTCCGAATTTTTTTGAGTCCCCCTTATAATATTATCGTTTCGCCCCCGCTGGAAATTTTCGCCCCCACTGACTTAAATTTCTGGCTCCGCCACTACTACTACTACTACTTAGTCTTCGATATAGTCAGACTGTTGCGTTATATTGATCTATACTATGCTTTCAAATTTCAGAGCTATGAGGAGGCCTGTTGGCATTCTAAATGTCAAAGTTATAAAAGCCATGAAGCTAAGAAAGAAAGATCTTATGGGTGGGGCCGACCCTTATGTGAAACTAAAGCTCACTGATGATAAAGCTCCATCGAAGAAAACGGCTGTGAAGCACAAGAACTTAAATCCTGAATGGAATGAAGATTTTCATTTTGCTGTTAGAGACCCAGAGACTCAATCCTTAGTACTTAATGTCTATGACTGGGAACAGGTAAATATCGAGTGATCCATCGGCTTCATTTCTGTGTTGTATTTCTATTTTTTAACGTTTCGTTTCTTCTTTCTGCGTACTAGGTGGGGTCACCTGACAAAATGGGCATAAACTCTGTCTCTTTGAAAGATCTTACACCTGATGAACCGAAACTGTTTACGCTCGACCTTCTTAAAACCCTGGATCCAAATGATCCCCAAAATGAGAAATCGCGTGGCCAGATTGTTGTTGAGTTGACCTACAAACCGAATGATAATGATGATCTTGGAGCAAATTTCTCAGATACAATAGTAGAAGCTCCTGAAGGAACACCTGCTGGAGGAGGGGTGCTTGTTGTGATTGTGCATGAAGGTCAAGATTTAGAGGGAAAAAATCATACAAATCCGTCTGCTCGTGTTATTTTCAGAGGAGAGGAGAGGAAAACCAAGGTAGTGTATTGCAATTTTCTCGGTTTTGTTTTATTGAATTATTATGATAACAAAGCTGTTTTCTAGGCAGTCATTAAAAATGCGACTTTTTAACACGGTTAGTTTTTGAAGCAACTGATGCAACGTTGTTCTCTGCACCTCTTCTCTAGCACTTCTATTTTACTGTTGCTTCTGTATCAACTTGTTGTTTTGTTGACATCAAGCAAAATGACCCAGTTCCAGTCTGATAGCCAGCTCTGTTAGTTTACTGGGTGAACCATTTGTTTTCAATCACATATCATCGACTCTGTTACTTAACATGGGTCATCAACTCATCAGGCAGTGATACTTGCGACCTGGTTGAATCTGTTATTTGTTTCGTCTCCATCTTGAATAGTGTGTACTACAAATTTGACGAATAATACGCTACAATGATTTAAGTGCTGCTTTTGTGTATGATGGTGTAGACTGTGAAGAAGAACAGAGATCCAAGATGGGAAGAAGAGTTCAGTTTTGTTTTGGATGAGCCGCCTACTAGTGACAAGCTGCATGTCGAAGTTTACAGCACCTCTTCAAGAATGGGCTTACTGCATCCTAAGGTACTTTTAACTTTTTGGTTAAAAATAGGAATATTAAAAAAAAAACAAAATGAAATACACAACCAAAACAACAGCTCATGCATCTAGATAACAATATAGAAA
>LHUT01000760.1:2714-14011 GCA_001412135.1 Silene latifolia subsp. alba
CTTTTGTTCATATGGCGTGCATTTAGCAGTCATCTTTTGTTGAATGTCTTTTTGTACTAGCTAAGACAGTTCTCTTAATGGTGTGGCTATTATGTAGAACGTGATTTCCAGATTAGCGACTAAGATGTAGTGTGTATTATACTGTTTTATGCATCGGTTAGAGTATCACTATCACAGAACCTGTCAGTTGTAAGCTCCTGTTTTCTAGAATTGTTAAGCTGCTTATGTAACATTAAGCCATGTTTTATTTTAAATCATATGTGCTCTCTGCTCCTGAACTACTTATAAAATATTTCTGTCATCGATAAATCACCTTCAAGCATTCAATAGATAGCATTCTTGTTGCCTTCTAATAATACTCATAATAGTTAGCTTGGCCCATCTGTCTGATGCATGCCTACCACTTAAAAGGAATAGACTTACCCATATGTATAGAAATTATTTGGTTTCTTTGTACTGTTCAGTGCATAGACCATGCACCATCTATCGAGCGCATGCACCCCTCTTAAAAGGAATAGGCTTTACCATATGTATAGTACTTGTTTGTGTGCCTGATGCTTAATGGCCCACCGCTCCCGCCTAGGAAATAGAGGTGCCTTAGGTTTGCTAGGTCCGGCCGTGTAGTAGCCAGGACAAAACGCTTACCCTATTTTTTTTCAAATTTCCAGAACCACTAGAAACGGTGTTTAGCCTCCCAAAAAAACAATAGCGAAGCAATAACAACTCTTCTCGAGTTTGTTTCCAGTTATGTAGAATCAGGACCTGTGTGGCACCCTCAGTATTTTGTTTAAAGTGTATTTGTTGTTTACAAGTCCATGAATCGCTACATGTTGCCAGAAGTATGCCTTCTTTGATTTGTGCATGGATTATCCAAGTACAATAGAACACGGTACTTGGACTTTTGATTTGTGCAACTTATGTATTTAATGAAGAATTATGTGGCTGTTATCGTATTTTTTTCCAGTAACTGCTATAAAGTTCATTACCATGTAATTGCGTGCCTTTGTTAGTCAAGGTTCTAGCGTTTCAATTTGGGTGAGCCAGATTTTAGGCCATACTGTCCAGGTTATGACAATAATAAGTATATTGGTTGATTTCTAAAATTGTTTTGGGTTGTGAAATATCTAAATATAGATAAACTAGCCAACTGGTTATCAAATCTGGTGTCTGTGCTAAAGAAACTGCTTTCAGCGTGCAATTGCATTAACCCCCTCCGTACAATGCAATTTCTGCAATCCTGTGTAATGAAACCATTACGACAGTATTGAATTGTGAACAAGGAATCACCACTTCCTTTAACAATATTAGCTATTGTATTCTTTATTGCAGAACGAGGCATGTCAACAAGGCGTTAGCAAACATGGCTTGAATAGCTGATCTAACATCTAACATTACTCCAGAGATACAGTTTTAGGCTATGGGTGTGTGACTCTACCATTTGTCAGTGTACAATAAAATTAAATTGTAAATGGTCTACAGACTTCTATTATAAATTTACATAACCAATATCTGTTTCTGTGGCAGGTAAAGACCCTTTTAACGCCGTGAATGCATCACGTACTGGGCCAAAGCGAAAGCGTGTTTCTCAAAGGCAACTTCAGGTTACATTAAACATGTAATATTTGCTTAAAGAACAAATCCTGCTTATTTACCTTCAACTGTTGTCAACTGTTTGTGGTTATCTTGCAGTGAAATCTACCCAGCAACCGAAGCCATGTCTCCCTTAGGAATTGGCGGAGCACATTCACAGTGTAAGCGAACTAGCACGCTAGGCACCTTTTGAAAAACCGTATATTAATATTTCTAATTTCATAAGTGAGTAGGCCTGTTGTGAGAGTAAAATATCTTTCTTCAAATGTAGGCCATGTAGCACTGGCGAATACAGCCTTACCCGAGTAACATACGGTTAAGTATAGACGTGTTTCTAAAAGACAGGCTCAGCTTTTGGCGGACAGGTTCGCTTTGTTTAAAAAAGGAATTTCTAACCATTTTTAGTGCAAAGAACTGTAGATATGTTTAGAAAAGCGCATGCCTACCCATTGTACAAATACGTTAGTAAAAAAACTAGCAGTACAACCTTTTAGGAAGTGTAATTTAGGGTAAAAGTGTTACCTTTCCCCAATTAGAAAGATAATTGAATGCTGCTTAATTTGCAGCCATAGAGAGCCAGCAGGGGAACAACCTCCAACAATGGTAGAGGAAAGAAGTAGCAATTCCTGCAACAAAGGTTAGATTTGTTCCTTGGAAACCCAAACATATAATTCTGTTGAGGCATATATGGCAGCTACTCAATTCCTCAATAAAACGCTTTAAACACGTGTTCTTGGACATGAAGGGAAAACTGCCGGAACATCCAGCACATCGCAAACAATGGCATCGGATGCAGGTCTTCCTAAACACCAAAATGCCTAGGACTACATCAACCAACCAGGTTCAAGTGGTGTAAAACGAAAACGTGTTTCTGTGAGGCAAGCTCTCTGCTTAGGAAACATGCAAGTGTTCCAATACTATTTTATAATTATGTAAGGCTTATGCAACCAGTCTAATAAACTAAGCATAACTTGCAGCGCCATACAAGACGGTTCTATTCCAAAAACCAGGAAGAAACAGCTGAAGACAAACTCACAACGCGGACAAAGTATTATCTCTCTTTTTTCTTTTGCAGAGGACATGTCAACAAATAGGGTTTTCTTTTAATTCCAACTTGTCTATTTGAACAACAACAACTAATACTAACAGTGTACAATCAATGTAGGGCTTACACTTGCGCCGCTTGGCTTCCCGCTACCAGCAGGTCAACACTTGCTTCCAGATGCCGAAACATGTCAAAAGTGTGGCGCCAGAAGAATTTTGTATGAATCGCTTAAATTCTGCTGTGGAAATGGAACTGTGCATCTGCCCACAAACAGATACCCACCCCAACTCACATACTTGTACTCTTCTTCTGATGAGCGTGCCCTCTATTTCCAGAAGTACGCACGTTTATATAACAATGTCTTTGCGTATAGCTCAAGAGGAGGGACTTTTGATGCTCAGACGCTTAAGAGAATTTACGTTTTCAAGCTGCAAGGGCAGATGTTTCACTATGTGCCTGATCTCCTTCCCACAGACGGCGGTCCGTGGTACCTACAACTATATTTCTATGATGGCCAACATGAGGCTGAAGGGCGAACTGGATGTTTTCCAGAACTAAGGCGGGATGTCATGGACATATTTATGGAATTCACTCACATGAGCCACTACGCTAGATTTTTCCGATCACTCCAGGAAATAGACGTCCAGGAAAAGACCCGGATTGTAGTTAACAAAAACGCTCGCACAGACCAGCGTGTGTAAAATGCACCTACATAAAATGAAGTACCAGTTATTTGGTCTGAACAGTCAACGTCTGGCGAAACGAGAAGTCCACATATTATAGTCACTGGGAAATCTGACAAGTCCCACCGCAACCTACACTATTATGGCTGTTATGACCAACTACAATACCCTTTGTTATTCCCGTATGGTGAGAGTGGATGGCCAAGGTCTAAAGAAATTTAAAAGTGGCGGCACCCTGGGCCCTGTCGAATCAACAATAATAGCCTCTACTTATACTGATGCAGAACAACTACTAGAAGATGAGTCCCACCGTAAGTCTTACTTCCTATAGATTTCTATAAATTTGTTAGCATCATTTACAAGGGGCAAAACAAAGGGCTATCAAGGATAGCAATGATAGAGTGCTGTCTATTTTATGAGTTACATGAGCATTTATTACAATTATTACTGGTTCTAAATTAAACCATCTTCCAGAACTAACAAGTAATCAAAACCAAATATACAGCCTATTATACAAGCCTAGGGAATACAAACACCTAACAAAATGTATATTTCAGACGTTCAAAATTTGGGGACAGACCTATGCTACAATGTGTCCTGATCTCAATTAACTTGTACAACCCCCGAAAATGGAATCCTAACTTTAGTTACTCTAACTCCTACATGCCACTTGTCTAACCGACAGTCAGGCGAACGACACATTTCGTGCATGAAATATTACTTCTACAGAATCCAAAATCGCCAAGGGAATATGCTTCTACGAGGTGGGAGGTGTCTCCAACAGTACATAGTGGACATGTATGTCAAATTGGAGAATACTAGGCTTGATTTCTTCCGAAATAACCAGGATATGATTAGGGCAGAGTTGTATCAGGGTTTGTTGGATACAGTTAAAGCTGGTGAGAGTTCTGCCGCCAATGTTGGCTGAAGAATAGTGCTTCCAGCAAATTACATTGGGGGGCCTCGAGACATGAAAAGAAGATATTTAAATTTAATGGCCCTTGTTTAACGATTTGGGAAACCGAACCTATTTGTAACCATGACTTGCAATGCGCAGAATCGACCTGATATAGTTGCTAGAGTTTTCAGAGCAAAGCTTGTGGCCCTTAACAAACTTATTATGGAGAAGCAGATCTTTGGGAAGTTGCGGCTTTCATATACGTTGTCGAGTTCCAAAAAAGGGGTTTGCCACATGCTCATTTCCTGATAATTTTGGAAGGTCCTTACAAAATAAATACCCCCGCTGACTTTGACAAGTATGTTTCCGCGGAAATCCCAGCTGTGGAAAACGCAGCTTTCCGAGCGTCGGTCATTAAACACATGATGCATGGCCCTTGCGGAAACATGAATCCTGAGTGTGCTTGTATGCATCATAAAAAAACTGAAGGACATTAAAAATATGGTTACCCTAAGGAGTTCATTCAAGAAACAACCAACAATTCATACAGATATCCTGAATACCGGCGACGTAACACTGGCGAAACTGTCACAATTCGTAAACATGATCTAGATAACCATTGGCTGATCCCTTACAACCCATATCTTATGACTTTGTTCGACTGCCACTTAAATGTTGAGGTATGCTCAACAATCCTGGCAGTCAAGTATTTGTACAAATACGTGTACAAGGGTCATGACAAGATTTCGTTTAATGTCACTGCAACTGATGGTCCCAAAGTCATAGATGAAATTGAACGCTTCCAGTCTAGAAGATGGGTCTTACCATGTGAGGCAATGTGGCAGATTTATGGGTTTGATTTATATGAAATGCAGCCACCAGTAATGCCACTACAAATACACCTACACAATATGCAGAGCATGCAGATGCGACCACATGAAAATTTGGAAACTGTCATTTCAAATGAAAAGCGAACATGGACACCTTTGACCGAGTTTTTCAAAATTTATAGCAATGACAGTAAAGGTGAAGTGCCCAGATATTTGTATGGCGAGTTCTCTGAGCATTACAGATGGGATAATAAAGAAAGAACTTGGTTCAAGCAAAAGACAAAGTTATTGGTCATAGGCCGTCTTGTGTTCGTTGCTCCTTTAGAAGGTGAACAGTTTTTTATGCGAATGTTGTTGTTGAATGTCCGTGGTGCAAAATCTTTTGAGGACCTGCGTACTGTTGGCGATAACTGCTGTGAAACATTTTAGGAGGCTGCGTTAAAACTCTGGCTACTAGAAGCTGACAACACAATTGAAATGTGCTTGGATGAAGCAGCGGCTATTCAAATGCCGTGTGTGCTTAGGCACCTGTTTGCAACGATGTTGATTTTTTTCCAACCTAAAGATCCTTTTATGCTTTGGGAAAAATATTTCTCATACATGTCGGAGGATTACACACACCAGTACCCAAATGAAGCTCACAAGGCAAAAGACCAGACTTATCGGGCTATGGAACAGGTCCTGGAGGCTATGGGTAGATCTATGAAGGTTTTGGCCTAGATCGTTTTAGAGAACAATTAGATGCTGAAGTGCAACGGACACGAGATATAGAGGATGCGCTAGACGCACCAATACCAGATGATAGCATTTCTTGTATAAGCTCACTAAACAAAGACCAGGAACAGATTTTTACCACGATTATGGAACATGTTAGGAATGACCGCCCGGGTGCTTTCTTTGTTGATGGTCTAGGTGGCACCGGGAAAACATATTTATACAACGCTTTATTTGCCAAGGTTTGTTTGATCAGGCGTAGCTCCATCCAACATTCCTTCAGGACGGACTACCCACTCCATGTTTAAGCTACCTGTAGACTTGGACAGCTGACTCGCATGCGATGTTCCAAAACAGGGGAGCTTAGCCGCTCTCTTAAGAGCAGCGACATTGCTCATATGGGATGGAGATTCTATGCCAAGGAAAGAGAACGTGGAAGCACTGGATACGCTCCTACGTGACCTTTGTGAGCCTAACGTTATATTTGGAGGGAAGCTGATAGTATTTGGGGGTGACTTCTGCCAGATCCTGCCTGTAGTCCCTCAAAAATCGAATAGAGAAGTGGTGGCCTACAACTTAGTGTCTTCTAAACTATGGCCCCAACTAACAAAATTTAGGCTCACTGAAAACATTCGTGCTAGGCAGGATCCAGCGTTCTCGACATTCTTACTAGCCCTTGGAAATGGTGAGCTCCAAACTGAAGAAAATGAATATGTTGAACTGCCACCGGGAATTGTAAGGTTTCGAGAAGACGATAGCATTGACCCAATTGACCAAATAACAGAACTTGCGTTTCTGAAAGATGATCTCCAAATCAACGAACCAGAGATCTTTACCAAACGAGCTATATTAACTCCAATGAATGAAGACGTGGACTTAATAAATTCAATAGTAATTGATCGCTTCCCTGGTACAGCTACAACATACAAAAGCTATGACATTGTATTGGATGACAAGTGCAATATATATATCCTACGGAATTTATCAACAAACTGTGCTCTGGTGATATGAGCCCTCACAAGCTCATCTTGAAGCCTAATAGCTCAGTTTTCTTACTCGGGAATCTGTTGCCGTTGTTTGGGCTCTGTAATGGTACGAGGCTTATTTGTAAAACTTTCACTCCTAATTTGGTGGGGTGCGTAATAACATCAGGTCACTATGCTGGCAAACATGTGTTTATGCCGCGGATCAATTTACGACCACCATCTTCATCAAATTATCCATTTCAATTTCAGAGAAAACAATTTCCTATAAAACTCAACTTCACAATGACTATCAACAAGTCTCAGGGGCAGACAGTAGACCAAGTGGCCATTTACTTACCCATGCCATGCTCTCACCAGGCCAACTAGATTTAGCGCTGTCAAGAGCACGGAAAGCCGAAAACGTCTCAGTGGTGACAGTACTGCCACCACAACATTTACCTCGTGGCTCTACAAAGAACATCGTTTCCTATTAAGTTTTGCGACTGGCCGACATCACTTAAAACAAGCTAAGCAGTTTTTTGGCTGAAATTATGTAGGAACAAATGTGCTTGACTTCATGCAGTATATCTAATCGCAAAAAAGAAAACCTTCCAGCTGTCTTTTGTGCAATTAAATGTAATTTTTTGGGAGCTGCCCCTTCAAAATAAGGTGCTCTAAACAACGCCTCAAACACGCGTTTAATTTGTTGACAATGTTTTGGACTAACAGTCGTTTGTGTGAAGCACAAAATTAGGAGGGGAGTGCATGCCATACAGATGGCCACCTTTTCCTCTACGATAAGTCGCTGGGCTTATGACAGGTTACCCTGGACATTTAAAGACGACACTACCTAAGTAGACATTCGGGACTTCAATCATAAATCGACAATGCAGCGCTTGTCAAAGAAAAAATCATCAACCAATACTAAAAACTCAGACGAAATTAAACCCAAAAAAACAAATCGAGAAATGTATTCAAATATAACACACAGGCTACTAAACTCACTGTCTCCCAAAAAAAATTAGACGCCTAAATCAGTTATGTTCCGTACTTCCCAAATTAACTGGTTACTACAAAGAAGGGCAGCCACATATAAAATCAGGGGATATGGTAGGAACATATCACCCTAGAAATTGGTTACATCACCCAAAAGCCTATAGAAAACTTTTGTATATACTATAATTATTAGTGACAGGAACAGGAAATCATAATGCCTTTACAACAAGAAGTACACCCCAACAACTTTCCCTGACAAACTAAATAAATCAGTTTGGATCCTTACAAACAACCTAAACTCGTTCATGGAATAAGGAAAGCCACAGAGGAATAGAAAATTTATGGTAGGGGCACGTCACTTTCAAATTCCTGACATCACAAACACAAAAAATACACCATACTTTATTAAATGAACTATTAAAAAACCTATTGCCTAAAAGACAGTTTGTAAACTTAGGCAAATACAGTGTATTGACAGCAGAATTAGAAGCACTTCTCATCTACAGGGGCTCCAACAAAGGCAACCAATCTAACGACCAGAAAAGGCAAAGGTATGCAGCTTGTTAACTTTTGATGCCTATTGATAATTATTTATGCTAGATTGATTTAATTATGACATAAGTTTAATAGATTTCCACCTTAGAAGATTGAAAGGAATTATGTGGCTGGTCTGTTGTATCTATCTTACATTTCCAACCCAAAAAGGGATATGCTTCGCTAAATGTAGTCGTAACCTGAGTTCTGAGAAATTGTATTAAGTACACCCAGTTTTGCTACAATTATTCAACTTCTTAAATAGTTGTGAGCCTTGATATGTCCTGCATGGCAGTTATAACTAAAAATATATTACAAACAACTACTGCGACTGTATTTAATGTCTTAAAATGCAGCTAAAGAACAAACCAGGTTCATAGTATATCTGTCCCTAAACTTTCACAATCTTACAATACCTAGATACTCCCTCCTATTCTAGATAACCGTCCCATTATGAAGATGGTACAAGAATTAAGAAAGTGAGTTTAGACCACACAAAATGGACAATGGGACGGTTATGTGAATAGANTACCAAAAATAGACAATGAGACATTTACTTGACTAGACGGAAATGAACAATGGGACGGTTATCTGGAATAGGAGGGAGTATTAAACAAAACTGATATTTGTGCAGTTTCAATGTTTGCTATTTAAGTCATCAAATACTTTTCTTTGCTGCACTGATAAAACAGATTATTTTTCGCGCAGTTAGAGAATGAAGGCTAAGAAAGTGTTTCTTAACGAGCTTACAACTTCAAGCCAGAACTACAAAGTTAAGGTCAAGGTTATTGAAAAGAATAGACCACAACTCGGTGAGTTGAGGAAATTGGCTTATCAAGGTCTCCTACTGCTCGATGACAAGGCAAGTTTACTAAGAAAATTTGCCGATACGGTCTATCATACATAATTGTATAACTTGACAATTACCATGTTAAATTTTAAGATAACCCAATTTGAACGCACATATCTGTATATAATTAACAATTTCGTACAAAAACACACAATAAAACGCATTGTAGCCTATATCAACATTTAAACCAGTTACTATGTTTTCTTGTTTAAATAACATGGTAAATTGTTTTCGGATTTGTAAGGGAAACAAAATGAGGGGTGCATTATTTGGGGATCAGATTCAAAACTTCAAGGACGCTCTTGTTTATAATGGTACATATGAAATTGCAAATGCACCTATCAGGCCTATGGATGACAAGTGAAAAAAAACTGGGAACGAGTTGAGTTATCAAATGGGTTTTGGCGGTAACACTATCATTCAGCCTGTGGAAACTGAATCAGGGTCTGTTGAACCAGATTACCATTCTATCGGTCAGATCCCCCCGTCCTGGAGATCCCGCAGATAAATTTGGTAAGTCTTTGTCCTTTAGATACGCCGTTTTTGAACTCTTATGTGCAGTGCATGTTTCCTTCCGAACTTTCACACGCTTATGATGACAGATGTGCTGGGCATTGTGCTCTTTGTTGATGAAAAACCTCGGTAAGCTCAGGTTGGGCCTAAGCGTCAGATTGAAGTCACTGAGGTAAGGCTCATGGATCACAGGCCAGTTCTTATTTAAGGAAGGTATATTCCATGCAGGACTATTGCCAATGTTTCCGCTGATTCTAATCACAAGCATGTGCCTACTAAATTTTTACACAACACACAACCACCATTGTCAATTTCTGCTTGGGACGATCTTGCAGGCACGGCTTCTGAAACACTTCTTTCAAAGTCAGAAGAGTTCAATGTTAAGGTTCATATACCTATTATTAGACATAGTACATTTCTAATAGTGAACTAATTAACATATTAACTTTAGTAACTCCTTAAAATTGAACAATTTGTTTTGTGAGTAAGAATAAGTATCTTATTGTAATTTGATTAAATAAGATTCATTTTAGTAATTAAAAGATTTTATTACTAAAATTGATTATTGTTTATGAAACAATTAAAATAAGAATGATTGGTTAATTATAATTACAAAATGTTGTGAATTTTATTAACATGACCTGTTTTATGCCATGTAATTACGAATTACTAGACAATTTGTTATTTGTGGGCATTTACTTCTTTGAAAGTGTCAAGCCACAAAGGTACTGCACATAGCTCTGTCCAGTAAGCTGTACTAAATCACACAACAAAACCCACTATTTAAATAACAAATCCGGTTAATGTTCACAGGTTTCTCTATGACCACAACTATGTCATCAGAGATAATTCAAGAACCTACTGGGCCAAAAGTAGATGCTCTGCAAAACTGGTAGAACTCCATTATAATACCTACCTGCCTATAATTATTGTGCACTTAAATTTAGGGAGACCTAGGTGCAGTTTTTGACCTGGCCCTAATGTACAGTTGTGTGCAGGTCTGCCAATAATTTACAGAGGCTAGCTGAACTGAGAGCTCGGCTTATACAAGCTAAGGACGAGCTAGCAAAAAAAAATGTAATCACAGTTGCTGGTCTGCAAGCAAAACGGGTACAGTTTAATGACCTTCGTATTTAGAAAAGTACTATTTCCCTAACTCATAAAATGGTACCTACGCATTAGCAAACAATGCATGCTTATAGCTAAACATTAATAAAGAATAGAATCGCTAGGACAAATTCAAACACTAAATCCATACTAGACATCTTCTACCCTTACGATCCGCACTTATCTCTTTCATGGAACAGGCACAACACACACGCCAAGATGAGCGCCACTGGTTGCATGTGACAGTTCCGTCAGCGGAATTCAAAAACCTTAACGCATACTTGGGTTGTTCAAAATGCGGTAGACGGTCTGATATGCCAGCTGAAACAGTTTACACTTGTCCCCTTTGTAACAAAGAGGGTTGCGTGTCTACCCCTAGGTATCACCTTATTCCTTAATAGAATGCCAATGGGTATTCAGCACATAGGGATAGAAACTAACTCAAGTAACCACATTCCAAACAGGGTCACATTCATCTGCGAAGTCACAGACGGCAGTGGTGACCTGACAGTCACAGCTTTCACAAATCATGCTGAAAAATTATTCCAACTATGTAGATACCTCATTTCTGC